>PVKS010037622.1:0-18503 GCA_004027875.1 Aplodontia rufa
CTCTCAGTCTGTGGCCCCCTGCAGGCTGTCTCCCGGTACCAGGATTGCTCCCCGCAATATGCGGGCTTGGGAGATGAGTGTTTTACTTAGGATAGGGGGTGTCCAGCAACAGTATCTTTGGCTCTGCTCGTATCTGCAGTCTTGGCTAGTTCTGTAGCAGAAGCTGGCTTATAACCGCTGAGCGCGGAACGCAATGTCCAGCCTCAGCAATTTATTGAGAACCTATGCAACTTAGCAAGACTCTGTCTCAAGGTTAAAAAAAAAATTAAAAAGGACTGGGGATGTTGCTCAGGGGTTAAGCCCTTCTGGGTTCAATCCCTGCTACCAAAAAACAAACAAACAAACAACAACAACAACAACAAAACCAGTACACGTAGGTTAGTGCACAGCAATGATGCTGAACGATCTATACACCACAAGGTGGATGAGCCCCATAACTAAAATGCCAAGTGAAGGAGACCAGGCCACATAGCTGAGTGAAGACATTCTGGAAGGATTTACATGTGTAAATCCTTCAGTTCAGAAGCCAGTGGACCAGTAGATGGCACTGCTGGAAATCAGGGGAGGGTTACCCTGGGTGGGGTGCTTAGAGAAGATACAGCAGGGGAAACCCCTGGAGCAGGTGGAATCTGCTTCTTGACCTGGTTGCCGGGTGCAGGAAGTGTTCAGGTCATAAAAGTTTACATAGTTCTGTGCTTTGGGTATGTGCATCTTCTCACGTGTATGGTTTACTTCAAAGACATTCAGACAGTAAACTCTCACTTCACAAGAAATACTAGCTATGTTGGCCTCAACTTTCTGGCTTGATCACAGCGTTAGCTTTATGGAAAGGAAGCCTTGGATCATTTTAAGAATGGGCAACTTTGGGGGAAAGTTCGAGTGAAGACTTGAGAAGGCTAGGTCTGGAGGGTCATATTCTCCACTGATCACAGCAACATGGATTTGTTCCTTGATTCCTATCTGGAAAGAAGACAGGCTGTGCCTCTACCACCTAATACAGTTTCCCAACACTCAGAAAACAGGGAAGTGGCAATTTTCCTCACAAGAGAAATGAGTGACTATTTTCTACCAGATATGGAAGAAAGTATTTATAACTTGACCTGGGAAAAGAGTCTGCAGATAAGTAAAGTGATGCTGCAGACAGACGCTCCAATCTGTTTTTCTTTCTCCCCAGTGTCTGCTCCCTGGACCCCTGGAGATGGCTCTGTCCAGTGCTATCTTGGTCTCTCACCCAGAACCAGCAGAGCTGGGCCAGGGGCTCCCCAGGAGGTACAAATGGAAGCCCCTCTGTGCTCCAGATGTTGCTTATAAAAGTCATTTTCCTAAAAATATGGGTGGGGTGGGAGGGAAAAGGGAAGTGCTGGGGCACAAAATTGACTGAATTATTATACTGCTATATTGTATTCAGGTAGAAATATGTTACACTGAATTCCCTGTTACAATGATAATGCAATGCACCAATTAAAAAAGAACATGAGCCCTTTGTAAACAAAAGGGGGATCATCAAAATGCTTTTGGATATAAGCTGGAACGCTCATGTTACAATAAGATCTTTATAAGGTAAATGAGAGCCAGGCAACTGCAGGATGATCTTTAATCCTGCCATACCCCGAAGCACTCAGGTATTCTCCATGTCATTTAACAGGTGGGAACCGAGCCTCACGAAGCTCAGTGGAGCCGGTCCTGTATCTAGGAAGCAGGACAGTCAAGGCTCTAGCCCAGTTCTGACTGGTCCGGATGGCCTGTCTCTCGTCCACTAATTACAGCATGGCCCCCCTGAGGAGCAGGCCTTTCCTGCTGTCCATCTGATTTAGTTTAAGACACTGGATATCATTTAAATGTTTGCTAAGATTTTATTAAAAAATTGAAGTATAGTATGAGATCTGAAGTCAAAAGACTTATTCAATGTTAAATTGAGAAATTTCCTGGACATGGTTCTCAGTATTTATGTGGTTTCACTGCAGAGGTAAATCTTATGGATAGATTTATTATAATTTCCCCCTTTAGACATTACTTTTTTTCCTTTCAGCCCACTAAAAGAAAAGTTTTGAAAATAATAATCTTGTTTTTATAGCACATGGTGCTTTTTGCCCAAAACGAAAACCTTTTTATTCTTTTTTGTGATGATAAATTTCATAATTATTTCTATTTTAAAATTTTGATACTAAAAATTATAAAGAAAAATTTTCAAAATTGTTTGAAATCCTACCATTCAGAGACAATAGTGGTTAAATATTTGCTACGTAAATAAGTATGTCCAACACACATGAATGCATATACATGTGCATATATCATCAGACTTCTTTCTCTGCGTAAGTGCACATGTAAATCTTAATAAAAACCAGGAGATTCATATCCTTTGAATATAAATAAGTGCAATATTATATTTCTTAATTCAGCATAATGGTTTATAGCATTTATTACAACACTCATGAAACAACGATTTATATAATTGTTGCACAAATGCCAGACCCCTCCATCCCCGCCTGGATTATAATTCCAGGTCTTTGACTAGCTGTGTAATCCAGAGCAATTTAAACTTATTCTTCAGTTTCTTTATTTGTAAAATAGAGATAAAAATACTATCTTCTTCATGGAATTGGCATGAAAAATAAGTGGGTGTAACACACCTAGTACAACGCTTGTCACGTGTTGAACCAGGTGCATTATCTTCTTTGCCTAATGTTTTTCTTTCCACTAAGTTCTGTGCGTATGGGGACCGTATTATTCTTTTGCACATTGCATCCCCAGCATGATTTACATGGAGTGTGAGGTATTTATTGGCTTCTGTTTGTGGCATTTAATAAGTATGCGTTGAATGAATGGAGAAACACCCATTTGTGGCTAATATTTGATGTTGAGAGCTTAGTGGGGAAAACTCAAATTCTGAAGTCAGGCAAACAGATTTTGAAACTTTATTCTCTCATCCTCAACTATTGATATTTTGGATTGGTGGTGGGGAAGGGATAGGCAACTTATTAAGCTTTCCTGAGCCTTCAGTGCCTCATCTATAAAACAGAGATGATTCTTGTATACAGTTTGCACTATGTAGATTTGGGGAAACTGTAAGTTCTTATCATTAAGTTATGTTGAATTTTATTGCATGCTTTTTATGCATCTACTGAGGTATTCAGATGGAGTTTATCTTTTGATATGTTGCATTTATTGATTTGCACATGTTGAACCACCCTTACATCCCGCTGAGAAAGCCCAGTGGATTGTGATGTATACATAATCTTCTTGATACCTTGTTGGATTTGGCTTTGTTGAGGATTTTTGCATCTCTCTTCATAGGGGCTTTGGCCTAAGGATTTTTTTTCTTTTTTGTATCAGGGTAATGCTGGTCTTGGATAATTACTTTCAAAGAATTCTCTCCCCTTTGTTTTTTGTTTGTTTGTTTGTTTTCTTTTAATAGATTGAGACAAATTGGTGTTGTCTTTTCTTTGCTGGTGGACTTTTTATTGCTGATTCATTTTCATTGAACAGTGTTTGTCAGTGTTTTCTCTTTCTTCATGACTCAGCCATGGTGGGTTGTGTGTGTCCAGCAACTCATCTATTCCTGCAGGGTCTTCCAGTCGACTGGCATGTACTTGCTCATAATGGTGCCCAAGCATCTTTGGCACTTCTTTAGAGTATATCAGTTGCATTATCTCTTTTTCATCTTTGTTTTTATTTATTTAGGTCTTCTTTCTCTTTTTGTCTTAGCGTAGCAGTCTGTCAATTTTGTTAATCATTTCAAAGAAATAATTCTTTCATACTTTGATCTTTTGTGGGTTTTTGCCTCAATTTTGTTTATTTCTGCTTGGATATTCATTATTTCTTTTATTGGTTTTATTTCTTTTGTATTAAGTTTGTTCTGGTCTTTCCAGTTCCTTCTATTGTATTCTTGGTCTATCTAAAACATTTCTCCGTTTTTTAAAGGAGAGAATCCATTTTATTTATTTTTTCATCTGGCCTTTTTTTTTTTTTTTTCCTGTGACGCTTAGTTGTGTATGTGGTCCTGGGGTTTGAATCTGGATCCTCATGCTTGCCAGGCAAATGCTCCAACTGCTGAGCCACTGCTGCAGCCCCATTTCTCCTTTTTGATGTAGGTGTTTATTAGTTTAAATTTCCTTCTTGGTACTGCTTTTGCTATATCCCCTAGGTTTGCTATGTTATAGCTCCATGGTCATTTGTTTCAAGAACATTTAATTTCCCTTTTAGTTTCTTCATTGGCACATTTGTTGGTCAAGGGCTTATTGCTTGTTCTTCATATATTTCACATGTTTCTGCACTTTTCCCAGTTCCTCTTGTGGTCAATGTCTAATTTTATTACACTGTGGTCAGAGAAGATACATAGTGTTGCTTTGGGTTTTTTACTTTTTTCAGACTGTTTTGTGGCCTAACATAGGGTCTATCCTGGAGAATGTTCCATGGGCTGAGGGGAAGGATGTGTTTTCTGCAAATAGTGGGTGAAATGTTGTGTAAAGTTCTGTTAGGCCCATGTGGTTCACAGTACAGTTTAATGCCAATGTTTCTTTGTTGGTTTTCTGTCTGAATGATCTATTTGTATATTGAACAAAGTACACAGTTAAGACTCTTCTTTTAGATAGAGTAGTATGAGATTTATATATTTGGGTGACCTGGTATAGGGTAATGCGTATGTATTTACAATTGCTATCTCCTTCACTGAACTGATCACTTCACCTTATATAATGACCCTCTGTGTCTCTCATGGTTTTTGGCTTAAATTCTGTCTTATCTGATATGGTTGTGACCACTCCTGCCTAGTTTTTGGTTCTGTTTTTATGGAATATCATTTTGCAACCCTTCACTTTCCATCAGTGTGTGTCTACACACATAAGCACCTGCAGGTGGGTTTTCTGGGGGTGGGGTCACCATCTGGCTGGCTGTTGTAGGGTATGGTGTGCATGGGTGCTGAGGCCAGCTGGTTGTGCAGCAGGCTCACCAGGGGAAGGGTTTGTCAAGATGTGTTCAGGTACATGAAGTCATTTCAGGCCAGCCAACTGTGTGGTGGGCTTTCTGGGGAATTGGGTTCACTATGTGGCTGGCTGCTGGGCCCTCACAGGCATACAGTGGCATTTTGGACTGGCCAAGTTGTGTGGCAGGCCCAGAGGGGCACAAGGCCCTTGACTGGATGGCTGTCAGATGGGATTTTGGTATGCACAGGTACTGTGGGCTGGCCTGCTTTGTGGTGGGCTTTCTGGGATAGCAGATGGCTTTTGGGTTGGTGGCAGTCACACAGTGGTGCTGGCTTTTTGGGTATGTGCTGAGTTCAGCAGGGGACAGGGCCACTGCTAGTTGGCTATGGAGCAAAATACAGGCACACCTGAGCTTCTGGTACTGTGTCAGCTTCCCTTTAGTGTTGTTCACGTCTTTGCTGGGCAGTGAGGGCCTGTGTGAATTTGGAAGCTGAGGTCTCACCTTTCTGCTAGGCCTGGGCTCTGAACAGTTGGTGCCACAGTGCTTTAGCCACTTGTGTGAACATGGGGGAAAATTGATGAGTTTTGGGAGTGGAGACATCATTGCTACTAGACCGAGGGTGGGACATTTAGCAGTTATTCAGTTTCAAGATAGTGCTGAGCCTAGGGCTTAGGTTGCAGAGTCAGGGCTGAGCTATATGGATTCTTACCCTGTGGCAACACGACCGTGTAAACTCTGTGAACTCTGAGCCGCACCACACACTCTATCTGGGGACAAGTGGGGGCAAGACCCTTGACTGGATGGCTGACCGGTGAGATTTGGGTATGCACAGGTATTATGGGCTAGCCTGCTTTGTGGTGGGCTTTCTGGAATGGGTTGAGCAGTCCCCTATGCAGCTGACAGTGGTGGCAGTGTGGACCACTGGAAGTCTCCAATGCACCTTTCCCCGTAAGGAATACTCAGTGTTGGCTCTGAAATAACCTGGGAAGGGGAGAGGCAGGGATCTTGGTCTTCTCTCCCTGCTTTTGTGTTGAGTTTCAGCCTCCACCAGGGTCTTACACTTTCCTGCTACTCTCTAGCATACTTTCTCACTCCTGTCAGAATATTGCTGTTCATTCTTTCTTTTGGTGTTCACTTGATGTGGGATGAGTGACCGTAAACTCAATTCAGCTATCTTGCTGATCTCACAATTATTCTCATTTTAAAGGCATGAAAAATGAGACATAAATATAAACTTGTGACCTGAGTTTAGACTGAAGTCTGTAAAACTCTACATTCATTATTCTTTAAAACCCAATCCAGGGGCTGGAGCGGTGGCTCAACTGTTGCGGCACTTGCCTGGCATGTGCAAGGATGCGAGTTCAAGCCCCAGCGACACATATACAGCAATGTCGGAGCAACAAAATCCATGTGAAAAACTAAATAAAATTGATTCTTTTCTCTCTCTCTCTCTCTCTCTCTTTCTCTCTTCTTCTCTCAAAAAACAAAACAAAACAAAACAAAAAACAGTAAATCACCCTCAGCTGGAGAGGGGGCCCAGTGGCAGAGCAAGTGCCTGGCATGTAGGAGGACCCAGGTTCAGTCACCAGCACCACATATACAACTGAGTGTTGGAAAAACAAAAACCAGATGAAAAAATAAAAGCAATTCTCTCTCTCTCTCTCAAAAATAAAATAAAATAAATAAAAAAGAAAGAAAATAAAACAGAAAAAGTAAATTCCCTGAATAAACAAGTTAGTTTCCCTTTTGTACTATAAGCTTATTAGGCATTCACTCACTTTCTACAATACACTCAGGATGGAGATACAGAATACAAATGGAGCCTCTTCTGTTTGATGAACAATAGGTGAATCAGCGTCTAATCAGATAAGCGGGCTTATTTGGTAGTAACAAACTGCTGCTAAGGAAGATGAGCTTCTTGGCTTGTTACTCATCAGCATTACAAACCTGAAAGCTCCGTTTATCTTCCATCCATACTCGTCTACCCTGTTTCACAGTGTCCTGTCCATTCTCAGCTGCTATGGCTCTGCCTGATTTGTGATTCAGGACCCAGGTCACAGTGTCCCTGGGTCCTCTTCCCTGTGACTCAATTACAGGCAACATCTTTGTGTCCCTGGGGAAGAGCCCTGATTATGCACAAAGGGTCAACCTGGAGAATGGGGAGGGCTCGTCCAGGGAAGCCTGGCCTGGCCACTGCATTTTAATATAGCAGGAAGGGGAGTGGTGGCCCTGTCACCTCAGGGAAGCCTGCCAGATGGCTCACTCCTTTCTCTATCTGCTCTGGGGAAGTGGCACAGCCTGGAATAGCACCACACATGGCAGAAATGCAAACCAGTAGCAGCAAAGCCACTGCCCCTGTCCCCAGGGGCAACTCTTCAACATTAACACTAGCTTCTGTTAAGATTTTTTAATGACTTAAGTATCAATGGAAATAAATGCTAATGGGGTAACTGTTACTAGAGTATTGACTCTTCCTCCATGAAAATCAGCCAATCTGGTCTATTTGCACTGGTTCTCCCAAAGAAGAGAACATATGAGTTTATTGCAGCAAGAGGAATTTAAGCTACATAAAAACAAAACAAATTCCTGAATGCCAGGCTAATTATATGTTCAAACTTTTTTCTTTTTTAGTGAAGTATTCTGAGGGGTTCTTTCTAAAGAAAGTATAGGCTAAACTGATATTGACGTTACCTGGGTTAACTGGAACCCGGAAGGGTTTGGATCCACCCTGATAGTATGTTCATTCCATTATCCCTCTATTGAAGGATGGTGGAATAAGTGAAAACATTTTGTATTAGTATGTTTTATTTGTAGACTATGAGTAGGTGGATTATGTTTCAATCTTGATTTAATTCTAACATTTATTAAGCACACGTTGTGAGCAGTTTTCAGTATTTAGTTATCTAGTCCTGACCAATTTTCCAGGAATTGGTATCTGGTAGAAGAATTGTATAAATGAATCAGGGCTGTGTAACCAGTAGCGGTCATTACTGTGATCCCACAGGGTGCTATAGAATTTTGGTAGAGGGAGAATTTGCCCCAGTTGGGGACTTAGAAGAATTTTGGGAGGAAATTGAATCCTAAACTGGGTCTCATAGGATGGCCTAAATTTAAGTGGCTATTGGGGAATGTTGAGGTAACAACAGCCCAGATAAAGATTTGGACAAAAAAGATCCACACATCAAATTCAAGAAAAGCCAACTATGCTGGTGCATCTAGAACTCAGGGTCAAGGTTGGAGACTGCCAAATCCTGATAGACAGGGTGTCTGGCACCCAAAGCAGTGTTTCATGGAAGCAGTTGCAGTTAATGTGTGTTATGGGTTGGATCTGGAATGGCCCCCAGAAGGCTTGGTCCCAGGGCAGTGAGGTTTAGAGTTGGGGGATTGTGGAAGTGATTAGATGAGAACTCTGACTAATCCATTGATAGGCTCATAATTGGATGGCAGTGGATTAATCCAATAATGAACTTATAATTGGGTGGCATTATGGGAAGGTGGTGGAAACTGTAGAAGGTGTGGCTTTGTTGGAGGTAATGGGTTACTGGGGAAATGCCATGGAAGGGTGCATCATGTCCCTGGCCCTTTCCTTGCTTTCTCTCTCTCTCTCTCTCTCTCTCTCTCTCTGACTCTGTCCTTCCCAGTCTCCATGAAGTGGGCATCTTTGCTCCACCATTCCCTCCCACCCATGATGATCTGCCTTACCGCAGGTCCAAAGCAATGGAGCTGGCTGATCTTGAACTGAAACCTCTGCAACCATGAGCCAAAATAAACTTTTCCCCTTCTAAGTTGTTTCTCAAGTATTTTGCCACAGTTAATCAATATGATATGCTAGTTCAGGTTTCCCAAGAAATAGGAATGAAGATGAGGAGGCACTGAAGAAATGTGCTGGGAGAAACACCTGTGAATGACAGGAGCAATAAATCTAGAGTAGTGTTCAGAATGGGGTGCAAGAATAACATCTGCCTAGGAGACAGGGAAGGAAGGAGGGATGCTTAGGAAGCATTTCAGAGTATTGCACAGTGCTGAGGAAATTTTGGCTAGGCAGATGGGAAATCCTTGAGTTAAAGGTGTCCATTGGAGGAGTTCTTTGCCCATATGAGGGCCCCATGATGGTATCACAACTGTGCCCGTCACTAGGAGCAGCCTGAGGGTTGTGCAGCCTCATCTTGAAAATGGTGATAGCTCTAGAGGGTTAGCACTTGGCGCTGTCAGTCGACTCTGCTCCCAGTGCAGGAGACCCGACTGGTGCATTTTCATGGCCACCATGGTCAGTGAGGGTCACTGAATCACTCCTGAGTGTAAGGCACAGCTTCTAACAGTCTGTGCCTATTAGGGATGATGCAGTGTTTGGGAGGTACAGGTTAAGGAAGTTCCATCTTCAAACTCACTAAAAGTTTCTTTCCTTTTTAAAAATCATGAATTCTTTTTGGCAATATTAGGGTGATAACATTTTTTTTCCAACTCTAAAATCAGTTAATGTGATTATTTGTCATCAGAGATTTTCTAGTAAGTTCCACTATTACATTCCAGAAATGAATCTAAACTGAACATCCTGGGTTATGTTTTTTATTTCCTACCATGTTTGGTTTCTAACATTATGTTTAATATTTTTCACAAATATTCATAAGTAAGATTGGAATATTTATCTCATTTTTAGATTAAGGGTATTCTTGACTCAAAGTAACTGAAATATAATCCTTCATTTTCTATCCCTAGAAAGTGTTAAATAATCAGAAGAATCCATTTTGTTTTGATTTTGAATATTGGTAGAACTCACTTATAAAATAATATGAGTCCAATATTTCTTTGAGAAAAGAGTTTTGATTTCAGATTCTAATTGATTATTATAGGATACTATCATGCTTTCTATTTCTTCAGGAGTAACTTTGATACATAAAACATTTTTTTTTAAAGAGAGAAGGACAGTGAGAGAGAGAGGCAGACACAGAGAGAATCAATTTTTATTGAGTTTTTCACATGGCTTTCGTTGCTCTGACACTTAGTTGTATACGTGGGTGCTGGTGTTTGAACCCATGTACTTGTGCATGCCAGGCAAGCACCGTAACTGCCGAGCCACCACTCCAGCACCACATAAAACATTTTTGACAAATGTATTTATTTACTACCAAATATATTTTTTATTTCAATGTTTTCTTAAACTATTATCTGCTGTATCTTTGATATATTCATTTTGTGCCACAGATTTTTTTGTTCTTCAAATAGTATATTTATACTATTTTTATTTTGTCCTCAGTGAATATTCCAGAGGCCTATTTCTTTTAACTTCTTTGATCCTCTTTTGTTCCTTGTTTCTACTTAACTTCCATGTATATTTCTTCCTTTTTTAAACTTTCTTTAGCTTTATTCTATCATTTTTTGTTTTTTTCTTTAACTGCTGCTGATGAGAAGCTTGATGCCTTAGAAGCTGGGATCTTCAAAGTACTGCAGATCATAGAAATAAGCAATGGCTTCTAATTTCTGGACCTTAAGTTTTCTCAGGACATGGAGTCTTTTTTTTTAAGCATAAAGCAGTTGTTTATTATTGATAGAAGCAAGACTAAATTCCTGAAGACAATTAGCCTTAATAAAGGAAGTATGGTCAGAACGAGTACTCCTACATTTACAGACTTTCTTCTCTGCTATCGACTCTTCCCTGTCTCATGTGTGTCATCTGCCACAAGAACTATATTATATGATAGGAAGAAGAATGAACGTGGAGGTCACACAGCATGGCTTGACCACTCACCTAGTTCCTTTGTTTTCTTTTTTTTTTCTTCAGTAATTGGGCAGCAAAATGTAACTACTATCCTCCATTTTCTTTAAATTTAATGAGTATTCCTCATTGTAGAAAAGCTCAGAGACCATTGCAGTGGGTACTTTGCTTTATAAGGAAATATAGATTTCTCAAGAATGTGTAGATGCTACAGAACAAACAAAACTGTGCAAGTCATGTACATCATCCCACAAGCACTCTGCCTGCTTCCTCTAAATCCATGTGAAACTGATCGTATCTGAAGGCAACAGGTTTGCTTCCTGGTGAGTATAAAGCTAAAGAGCATGACCAGAAGACCTTTAAAAGCATGGAGTAGGAAGACACGGGAGATTTCGGCAAAACAGTGCTCTCCCTGAAGAACAGAAACAGAGGGTTTCATTCTGGGAGCCTATAGATACTCACTTTAGGGCCAGGCACATTCCTGAGCATGCTTGGTTAAGGGTCATAGTTCAAGAAGAAAAGATGGTGACTATATTTCTTGGTGTGCTCAGCTCAAGGTCACAGGGCGCATGACAAAAGTTTAAAATGGTGCACACATATTTTAGGATTGCTGATACAAATATTCTGGGCATTCTCAACTCAATATTACAATGAGGCAGGTTTACTCCAGGAGCCTAAAAGAAAAAGTTAGGGTGGCTCAGTGACCTTGGAGAACAAGGCTGGTTCTTCATTAAGTATCTCTAACAAAAGAGGATACTTTGAAGGTTTGTTAACACAGGAGTTTGCCCTGAAGGTGCCCATCTGGCTTAATGGCCACACAATCCCAGTCAACAGTGAGCCCAGTTGACAGGCATTGGGCTTGTGAGCCCTGACCCTGGGCTGCCCAGTCTGCACGAGGGATTCTATCAAAGTAGCACTGCTTGCTTTCTTTTGAGGGTCACAATGGATTGAAACCAACGTTTTTAAGAGCATTCAGATTAAGGGATTTTTCCCATTCCCAGTCTCCTTACTTATCTTTGTGAGTTCATGGGCATTTTGACCATATCCTTGACTGGATCCTATGTTAAGAATAAAGGAGATAAGTTCACACAGAGGAAAAACAGCTAAGGAGGGACTTTCCTGCAAGATCTATAAAGGAACATTTGCATGAGCCATATTTAACCAGAACCTTTGTTTTATGTTTTTCCTTTCTGAATGCTTTAATCCCCTCCCTGTGCTGCTGCCCCACCCTGACTCGTGAGAGAATCAAGGCGTCACGGTGGAACCTTCCTGGCCCACCCTCGTTGTCATGCCTGGATAATTACATTTACTGAGCAGTCCCTCCTGCTTCCATTTGTCTCCACCCCTAGGTGCTCAGACATGTTCATCTTCCCAGAATACTGTCCTGAACCTGTCCCTCTCCTGCCCAAGTTTGCCAAGAAACCACAGTATAAACCCCACAATCAAAGCTATTCTGTCATTTTTGTCACAGTTCTCTGATCAGCGGGTGTGATCTCTGTTCCTGTGACTCCAGAGTCTTTGTCTTAGACACTCCATCCTCTCCCACTTCTAATTGACCTTCCCCCAGGATCCCCTTTCATCTGTGAGTCTGCTGCCCTTTCCTAGGGTCCTGGCCATGGAGCACCCACCTGGACTTGCAGGTGGGGTACTGCTTCCCTCTCCTTCTGGAGGCTTTGTCTGAGAGCCGGAACGCTGCCCAAGGCCCACATAGACTCTGACACTTTTTTGCAATAGTAAAGTTTTTTTTAGAGTTTTAATTTGTCCCACACCTTAGGTGTCTCTTCAGACTGAATGTGCTTATGTCTTTTGTCACTCAATGACTACATGGATCACCTATTGTCCTCCTGATAAAGGGGTCAGGAATGAGGAGCTGAGATGGACAGACAAAGTCTGTTCTCTCCACATTGCTTTCCAGGGTGAATGTGCTGTGAGTTGGGAAGTGGCCACATACTTTTATTTCTTCATTTTTTACTACCCTCTTTGGCAAAAGTATTTAAATTTATTCTGAGTGACTTCTTATTTCCTTTTCTCTTATCCTTACACAAACAGCTCCTTTCATGCCACCCTCTTACTCCTAAAACTCTTCCTTACCACACAGACACTGTCTAGAGATGTGGACGTGGAGCAGCTGTTAACTGGGGATGAAAACATCTAGAGCCAGGTGTTGAATGCTGTGAGGACTGTTACCCAGAAGCCCTGAAGAATCTGCATACCCTGAAGCCCAGATTCAGTGCATTTAAAATGCTACTGATTATAAAAGCCTGAAACCCTGACAGTTGTTGAAATTCCCACAGAGCTGAATTTTCATGGTTATCTTGGTGCTGATTTTCTTGTAAATAATTGTTTCTTTCAAGATATTGTGTCCCCATGTTGACTTTTATGGCTCTTCCTTCAGACCTATTTTGCCAAAGGAAGCTACCCTTTCCCTAAGCTCTGCCTTTAGTGCTACCCACTGCCAGTCTCTGCATGTGAGAAGGTTCCCAGAAGGTTCTTGCAGTGCTGGGGAATCACACCCCACACTGTAAGTTTTATTCCTCAGAAATCAGGCTGCCCCCCACATTCTGTAGCTTCTCACAACTTTTAATTTCTTTTCTTTCTACCTCCATTATCCCCTCTTTTTTTTTCTCCTTCTTATGGCCTCACAGAAGCAATGAAAGCTAAGGTTCTTGCATTTTTTTTACACAGACCACCTTGATTACATGCTTTCATTTCAATGAAATGAAATGAAAAGTTAGAGGTCTCACCTCTAACTTGAAGGTTTATCAAGAAAAGACAGCTTTCTTCTTAAAGGAATTTGGAGGCCAACTAAGATCAGTTTAAGATAATATATTTTAAATGACCACACTTTTAACACCACTATGGCTGGACACTCTACTAGATGATGTGTCACTAGACACCACTAGTTAAATTGTGACTAGGACTGAACTTCATGCCAAAATACTGAGCACAGCCCAGTCCAGCCACACTGCGTTCAGGGCACAGGGAAGACTATGTGAATCTTGGGAGACATTGGGAGCCCACGAGATCAAATGGACCAGAGGCTGAAGGAAGGTGGAATCTCAGGATCTCTCCTGTTTCCTTGTCCTTGCCCATGGGATGTGGGCTGCTTGTTGATGGCAGATTTTCTTCCAGCCTGTTCAATGGGACTTGTGAACAGGAATTGAGAACCAACTGCTAGGTCAAGAGCAGGAACTGGGAAACATGGATCTTGAGGATAACTTTCTTAATCTATACATATCTTAGTCCCAAGAAGCAGTATCCAGTCAGGCCCCTGGCCCTGATGTTTTGGTTGATAAGCATTCACAGTGAGAACTGTGAGCACCTGCTCTGAGTCTATGCAGCTTGTGCATGCACAAATTCAGGGATGCACCCTGAGCCATGTGAATGTGAACGACATGACATCCTTGCAGATGTGCAGGATGAAGAGTCACTGCAGTAACCCTTTCTGTAATGCAGAACCTGAAATGACTTTAAAAGAGGAAAGTGCAATCCTTAAGCAAAAGCATGTTCTTATAAGATGTGCAAAGTTGTAGGAAGGCTGTACTGGCCATGAAACAAGGAGATATTTCCAACTAGCTTCCGACAAGGCCATGTTGTCTCCTGAGAATCCAGCCCTCGACATCAGGTGAGCGTCTGAACCCTCACCACATGTCATGGAGACTGCTGCTGAAACTGATGCTCACAGGTTCATTTGCACACAAGTGCTGAGGGTCAGGTGCACTTTGTGATGCTCTCTGGTTCATTTGAGCACGTATTTGCTCACGTTTGCTGAGGGTCAAGTAATGAGCTGGACACTCCAGGGGTCTGGCATGATCTCTGCCCTTAAAGACCATATGATTTTACTGGGGAGGAATTGTAGCGTATTATCATTTAAAGATGATAGCCTACATTAAAAATCTTTCAGATTGCATTTAAGTGCAGAATTGCCTATTTCAGGCTGACCTTGTCGTGGGGAGCCAGGCAGGGGAGATTGCTGTGCCTGGACGAGGTGAGAGCCAGCCATGCAGTACATGGCAAGACTGAGGTGCCTGATATGAGTGAGCCCCGAGTCTGAATCTGTGAGTGGGTAGGAGGATCGTGGGGAGGGAAGGGGCAGTTCAGCAGGGTCAGGGAGTCCCTCTTCCTGAGCAGAGGTCCCTGCAGCCAGCACTTTTGTGACACCCCTTATTTACTAACCATGACAGGCATGAAGAAGCACCAACTCCCAGGAGTCTGGATGGTCTAATAGGAAGAGATGCCAATGCCCATGACTTCACAACAGCAGAGGCCATTGCTGTGTCCAGTCCTTGTTTGCTATTGATGAGATGCTGTGAATGGAAGTACCCGGCTGAGAGGAGAGGCTGCAGGAGGTGGGGGTCTGCAGGTGGCCATACAGGATGGCCTTACTCCCACAGGAGGCTGAAGTGTAAGGGGACCCTCCCAGCTTGAGCAGAGCCCCTTTCATGTGCTGCAGTTTGGAAGTGTCAACCATGAGTCTTATGGACTATCCATAATATTGTCCCTCCACAGATACATAGAAAACAGGAGATAGAGCTTGATTTGCAAGAAAACTGAGGCGGTAGTAACATATGTGTAAAATTTTCACTGTATTTAGAATTATATGTCATCAGGTACAGCTTTTAATTGAAACTAGAAACAAGAGTTAAGAAAGAGCAATGTCAGAAGTCTTGAATATTCCATAATAATTTTTTACCCTATTTTCTTATTTCCCCACAAAAATAATAAAAGACTGAGCTATATAAACAACTGTGGGCTGGGAGGTCAGGGGGATGAATAAAGGGCAAAAATAAGAGTAGAAAGGAGCTTTTGACACGTGGAAATCCTTCCAGATTCACTGAAAGAAACACACTGCAGTGTGTGATGTAGGAGATGCCACCCTGCAAAATTCTTCAAGATAGGAGCAATGTCTTCAGTATCTCAAGAGCTTTCTTCTACAGAGGATGGATTAGTATGCATCATCCATGCTGAAAAAGAAGCACGAGATTATAAATTAAACTAAGGAGCTTTAAAAAGTGCAAAAATTAAAGTGTTAGTGAAGACAAATATTCACTAGTGGTGGGAAAAGGAAGGAAATGCTTTTAGCTGGAAATCTTGGACAAGATGTGGGACGTTTTAAGGCAAATGGGAAAAGCCCTAGAGGCACAGTTCTCACTTTTAGGTGCTAAAACCCAGAGTGGGTGTTCAAATGCCAACTCTGGCTGGTAGATGTGGTAGGGGCCTCAGGTTGTGTATCTCCAGGCTGCTCTTCAGTGATGCTCATGATGCTGCTCCACTGACCACAGCTGGAGAAAGGGCAGTGGTTCAGCCATTGTTGCTAGATCTAAGGAGTTTGGAATGCATTATAACTGGGGAAGTGAAAGACTACATGCTCAACTGGAAAGTGAAATCAGAGAAAATCAGAGCTCAGGAAGGGAATGGGGTTAGCTCTGAATGTTTAATTTATGGTGGAGGGGAGCCTTGTGGAGATGTTGACAAATTTTGTTTTGTGAACTAAATGCCACTTTTTTGGTGTGTTGCAACTTTGATTCTTGGAAGATGGGGGAGAATTGAATTTGGTGTTTTAGCACCTTTCAAAGGAGAACTAGATTCTGAGACTCTGGTCTCATGATGAACTGTCAGTGTAAACCACAGTGCAGCAGCTGCAAACGTGCTCACCAATAGAGATAAAAATGTTTCTGAAAACAGAGGCCCACACGTGCCCTCCTCTGAGGTTGGCATCGTATCTTCCTGTGTATCTCGGGTGTAGCTTTCACCCAGGTAGAATTTAGACACTAGAAACCAAATGAGGTGACAAACAGAACCAGTTTGCAGAAGAGTCAAAATAACCAGTATGAATTGAAACCACAAGCGCCCAGAGAGTCCTTCATTCACCAACCAAAAGTTAATAGGAATATCTACCAGGACCATGAGAGTCAGCTCAAGGGCTTTAAGAAAACAACAGATAGTGTTTACTGTGATAGTGTTCATTTTACCTTTGGCTTGTTCTGGAAACACGCCCCATCTCTTTCACCCCACCCTTCCTCAGTGCCATCGCACAATGGTTTAGTGTGAAAAGAAAAATCACATTACTGGAAGAGAAGTGCATCTTACAACCAGATTGACAACTGACCTGAGAGCCAGGGGCCCTAGCTCTAGAGGCATGAGTGTGAAGAACCTGACCTCTGGTCCCCATTGTGTCATTTATGCAGTGACCGCGGGCTAGCTATCTCAGCTCCCTGTGCCTGTCTCTGCTGTCATGGGGATATTAATAGTGCCTCTTCCACAGACCTGTAGGCAGTATTCAGACACTCAATATGTAAAATACTCATATGTAACATGGAATTATTATCAGACAAAAGTTTAAGTATTGGAAAGCTATAGGAAATTTATTTGCTCAGAAATGAATAGTTTGGACATGATGTTTACCAAATTAAAATTTTGGTAAATTAAAATTCTGTGAATCTATGGATTAAGGTCACTTTGGTGAATGAATGAAAGGTGTCCCAAGGCAGCTATGCAATGGCTGGGTTCTTCTAGAACATCGGGGGAAGCACTCTGTTAACACATGGGGTCAGCCTTCGCTCCCCACTTCTCCTCCACAGCTCCCCAGAAAACCCTGGTATCAGAGCATGCCTTCATGCTACAGGACCACACCACTGTTTACATCATTTGCCTCCTCAAGACTCTTCATTAACCTCTCCATATATCTAAGCCACGTCCCTCCTTCAGAGAGCAACCCAGGCTCCACTTTCTTTACAAGGTTTTTGTGTGGTCACCAAGCCAGTAATCTTTCATTTTTCCAATACAAAATTCACTTATCTTTTTGTACTGTGCTTTGTATGTTTTCTATATATCTGTTTTGACTTCCTAATTATGTAATAATCTCCTGAGGTTAGGGAAAAGGGATCCCTCCTCTTGGTACCTCAGTGAAACTTAGCACATCCCCACTGAAAATGTTCAATAAATAGCTCTTAATTGGTTTGCTATAAAAGTAATTGAACCCTTAAACCTAACAAGTGGCATTTGCTTAACTTGGTCATTCATTTAATGCTAACACTTTTTCCAGCAGCAACTCTTCCTGTCCCCCAAGGACATGCAATAAAAACAAACTAGAATTGATCAGCTTCCACCTCGTGGCAATTAAAACAGGTGGTTCCTGCGGCCAGAAAACAGCACTGGGTAGATTGTGCCAGAAAAGACTTTCACTCAGTGGGTGGGAGCATGAAAGAAATCTTTACATCTTGTGGATTTCCTGCCACAGAGATAGGGAGGCCAGTCCTCCCAAAAAGACCCCTTTCTTACTAGGCTGCCATCTACACAATTGGAGACAAAGTAGGGTCATAAAACAGAAGAGAAGACCCTGCACTGGCTTACGTCCCTGTGCAGTTATCCCCACAGCTCTTCTTCAGAGCCAAACGTCTTGAATACAGGAATATGTGTTCTGCCTCTAACCTCTTCATCCCAGGAACTCCTTGGCCCTCACCCTCCAACTTCCTCTTGGTGTCTGCTCTGGGAATGGTCTCTCTGGGATGCCACGTTACATCCACTGGAAACCTGCTAATTCCCCTGGCCACACTGAGGCCACGTCCACATCCCTCTTCCTTAGATGTATGGCCCCTGACTCTCTGCATCTTGCTCTGGCCACCTCTCCTCATCCTCCTGTCCCTTGGCTGACTCAGACACTGATGTGCCTCTGCCTCCCGCCCTTTCCCAGGTCCTCTTCCTTTCTCACACTCACACTGTCCCTGGGTTGTGGAGCACCCTCCTGCAAAGGCCATCACTTCCTCAAATGAGACAACCCCTGAATCCACGTCCCCTGCCCTGTGCTGGGAGAGACCCAGTGCTCCGTGGGGACACAAACTCTGGAAGCTCTGCAAGTGCAAAGCTG
>PVKS010037623.1:0-18498 GCA_004027875.1 Aplodontia rufa
TTATCTGTGTATATTTTATATGTGTAATAATACATATATGCCATATATACATATATGTTATATATATGTGTGTTTTGTACATTAAGCAGTTCTAAGGACCTGGCTAAGGTTAGAAACCATAAGTCAACGTATCAAGTTCTATTCTTTAAAATTAAAAATGAAGAAAATCCAAACTATTCATGTTTCCTAACATAATTCAGAGAAATAACTGCTCCCTGTTCATGAAAATCCTGCCTTTCTCTTTTCTCCTCCCCCTCCCCTTCCCCTCTTCCTGCTCCTCCTGGGACTGCTGCAGGTCACCTGCTTGGGGATGCTTTCTTGACCCTAATTCGCTAAGTCCTTTCCCCATAACTGTACTCACTGAATCACTCCTCCATTTCCCCATCTAGACTGCACGTTCCCAGGGAGTCTCTATCTTATTTATCTTTCTAACCCTAGCACCCTGCATTGACCTACGACTCCAAAGAAGCACAAAAATATTTCCTAATGAAAGTGTAAGAAATATATGTTTATACATTCACCCCTAACCATCTCCCATCACCAGATGG
The DNA here is from genome assembly GCA_004027875.1 of Aplodontia rufa. NCBI lineage: Eukaryota > Metazoa > Chordata > Mammalia > Rodentia > Aplodontiidae > Aplodontia > Aplodontia rufa. The sequence goes on from PVKS010037623.1 coordinate 549, forward strand.
TGCCTCTAGCAGGCTTCTTTTTCTGGCCCGTTTTGGTCTTTGAGGGAGGCCTGGACATCTACCCCCACCCCCAGTTTGTGTGAAACCACTTAACTCTGGGAATGCCATCCTGTCCAGAACCCGGCTCACCTCTGGGCAATGACATCAAAACCACCTCTTCCTTCTCAGCCGCCCACTCTTGGTTCATTTTCCCCTCATAGAAGTTTCATCTAAAGGCTTCTCGCAGTCAGGAAGTCTTCCTAGGAAGGCTTGCACACACATCCGACTGAACTTTTTATACTGTTCCACATGTCATTTTCAGTTTTGACCCAAAACTAATGGTAGGCCTTGTTTTGGAGGGGTGAAGATTATAATTATATTTCATCGTCAATTTACATCTTTTAAATAGATGAATTGTTCATGTGGGCTAGATACTCAGGGTGGCTTCACAGGTTCTACCCTGAGAATATTCAACCATCTGCCTTACCAGCTATAAATATATAATGTTTTCTAATATTTATAGATTATAAACAATCACAAAATATAGAAATTTTCAGAGTGAGACAAAATTGTGTAGATTGTTAAAAATAAGATTTTAAAGCACTGGAAAAGGTTGCTCCCATTACGTCAGCTGCTGTCTTTGTCATATTTAAATGCCAAAACATTAGATAAACATTTCTAATGAAGTTTATGTTTCTAACAAAATGTTTTATCAGCTTTCCACTGCTCTGACTAAACAACCTGACAAGAACAATTTTAGGGGCAAAAGGTTTATTTAGTGGCTCACAGTTGTGGAGGTCTTAGTTCATGGAAGGCTGGCTCCATTCCTCCGGGCTCAAGGTGAGGCTAAACATCGTGGTGGTAGGCTTGGCTCCAGGGAGCAGGGAGCTCAAGGCAACACACTGGGAAGCACAGCAGAGAGAGAAACTCCAGGCAGGGTACAGAATATGTACCCCAAAGGCACACCCCCAATGACCCACCTCCTCCAGCAGCACCCTACCAGCCTGCAGTTGCTAGTTAATCTCTAAAAGGGGATTCACTCACTGACTGGGTTAGGGCTCTTATAACCCAATCATTTCACCTCAGCCTTCCCGAATTGTCTCAGGTGAGTTTTGGGGGGACACCTTACATTTAAACCATAACACAAATGATATCTAAACATTTCTTTATCAGATCCATAATGCCCCCAAAATGTATTTTATTAACTTACCAGCAGATCTGTCCCAAAGAAGTAGCTAACTGACAGTGTAGAAGCTGATTCCTACACCCAAGACTTTCACATCTAACTGATTAATCCAAGTTTGCAACTTTTCTTTTTTAAGAGAGAAGGACAATGTGAGAGAGAGAGAGAGAGAGAGAGAGAGAGAAAATCAATTCTTATTGAGTTTTTCACATGGCTTTCGTTGCTCTGACACTTAGTTGTATACGTGGGTCTGAGGTTTGAACCCGTGTACTTACTTGTGCTTGCTGGGCAAGCGCTGTAACCACCGAGCCACCAATCCAGATCCAAGTTTACAACTTTTGTGAGCCTAGTATGTACACTATCAAAACTACTGATTGTTCTTAAATGCAAAAATCCTGAAGGCAGGGCTGGAGCTATGGCTCAGGGGTTACAGCGCTTGCCCAGCATGCTCAAGTGCAGGAGTTCAAACCCCAGCACCATGTACACAACGAAGTCTCGGAGCAATGAAGGCCACATGTAAAACTAAATAAAAATTGTTTCTCTCTGTTTTTCTCTATCTCACTGTCCCTCTCTCTTTAAAAAACAAAATCTTGAAGGCAAATCTACATGTATGTTATATATAATAATAAGCAAACCCATAGATTTTTGCCAGCTTTAAGGCAAACAACTACATATGAGCTTAATCATTTGAGTTTTAGTCAACATCTTTAAAAAAGTATGACTTATAATTTAATGAAATAGTCCACAGAATGAATTCTTGCAAATTTTCTTTTTATCTTTACCTAAATTCTGGATTCTGGGGGCTCTAGTTGTACATGACACTACAGAAAATTGGAGGTTTCATTCTGAAAGAGGCCCTTATATTCTGAAATATGGTCATGTGTTGTTTAACAACAGGGACACATTGTGAGAGATGCATAATTAAGCAATATCATCATTGTGTGAACATCATAGCCTGTACTAAAACTAACCTAGATGGTATAGCCTACTACTCACCTGCACTGTATGATCAGGTTATTACTCCTTGAATACTACAGGCAATCATAACAGTGGCATGTGTTTACCTAAACACACCTAAACTGAAGAAAGTTACAGTAAAAAGAGTAGGCAATAGGAATTTTTATGCAGTCCACTGTTAACCAAATATCACTATATGGCACTTGGCCACATGATGGCAAAAATGCTGGTAGGATGTAGCATTCCTTGAAGTCGGGGAGTAGCACTATCCTTGTTGTGCAGTAATATACTACCAATCAGAATTTGGAGAATATGCATAGTGAATATATTAAGGCTTACCATGTCAAGCTGTTTTCTCAGTTTTTTTTTAAGAGAGAAGGACAGTGAGAGAGAGAGAGAGAGATAGAATCAATTTTTATTGAGTTTTTCACAAGGGCTTTGTTGCTCTAACACTTAGTTGTGTATGTGGGTGCTGGGGTTTGAACCCGTGTACTTGCACATGCTGGGCAAGCGCCGTTATCACTAAGCCACCACTCCAACCCCTTGTTTTCTCAATTTTAATTGCAAAAATTGTATTGAAATGTCAAGAAAGAAAAGCATTTCAGTATCTTCTCTCCCTTTAAAACATCAAATATTTGGAAAAAATAACTGAATGTTTTGGAAGTACATATTGAGTTCAAAAACACGTTTTCCGTGTTTCTCAGGAAAATTCTAACTTCTTATTTATGAATTACTGAATTATTTATAAAATGGGGTTGTTAATAATTAACTCCACCAGATCGTCTGTGTAAAAGGTACTCCGTTTTGTCTACTTCGCTGTTTGAATCAGAACTAGTCTACCTGCATGAATCATGTTTACGAGATGGGTGGTGACAGGATGACAGGATATGAAGGACTGCAATCATGTTTTGAATGATTTCATGGACATTTGGAACTGGGTTGTCTCAGAGGCTTACGCAAATCTCTAAATACTCATAGGAGCTCAGTTCTTTCACACGTTGCTTTCAGAGGACTTGAAGGTTGAGCATCAAATAGGAAGGCGATAATAACTTCTGTTAAGATGTATTAATGGCACATATTGCTGGGGCTCGGGGTGATGTTTGAACACATGCATACAGTGTGCACTGATCAAATCACCTTTTTATCTTGGAAGCTTTTGAGTTCCTCTTCCAGATCTTCATAAAATACAGAATAGGATATTGTGAACCATATCATCCCATTGTACTACAGAACCCCAAAACTTGTTCCTTCAGTCTGTGTTTTGGTACTTGTTATCCAACCTCCCTTCATCCACCCAACTGTCCCTCCACCATTCCCCAAATAGATGATAACTTCTCCCAACCTGGTCCACCCACCAGGAGTCTAGAAGTTCAGGGAACAGATCTTAGACTTGGGATCACAGAAAATTAAATAGTATATATTTCTAAGCCATAACAAGAGGATAATTTCCCCTGTAGCCATTATACTGTTGAAAATGTCTGATTCTAAAAAACAGAAAAAAACAGTGTGACCGTGCTTGTTTATTTTGTTTACTTTCCTATATGGAAAGCTTCTTTAAAAATTGGATTCTCTGAGGTGGAAAATTTTTAATGAGTGTGTTTAACATTAGCAAACATGAACTGAAAATATGCATATATGTGTCCAAGTTTATATTTGCTAATCATCTGATGCCCATCAATAATTGTAGCTTATATATTTATAATATATACAATAATTATAGCTTATATATTTATTGTAACTTTTATATTTCTTCTGCTATTAGTTATTGGTTAATGCTTTCCCTTTTAATGGAAATATAACTTCATTCCAAGAAATATTCAATTTTTAAATGTACAAATTAATGCATTTTTACAAAGTTGAGGTATCCAGTCAAAACCACACAGAATGATAAGGACAGATTTCCTCGTGCCTCCTCCTAGACTCACCTTCTAAAAATTTGCTATCACTGACTTCTTTCACCACTCCCTAATTTTGAAATTTACAAAAATGGAATTAAAGAGCATGTTCGTTTTCCTTTCTTCTTTTTTTCACTCAGCACTATGAGAGTTACCTTTCTTGTCTCACATAGCTGTAGCTCATTATTTATGTTTGTTTTGCTCTAGAGCATAGATTAGCAAATTATAAGCTCCTGGGCTAAATTTGACCTGTCACCCTTCTTATTAGAACATAGATGTGGCCATTCAGCAGAGTTTAGCTGTGATAGAGACCATCCGATCCCCAAAGCCTAATTTATTTCCTATGTGTCCTATCACAGAAAAAGATCACTGACCTGACCACTGCTATAAAGTATTCCTATATAAGTGTGTACACATTTGTTCATGCGTGTGACTATATATTCATTAATTATAGTAAATGAGAATTTGGCTATCCCTAGTTTTGGAATGCTACAAATAATTCTGCTACAAAGATTCTTGTATGTGTTTTATGTACATAAAAATTACGTATTTTCTTGAGTCTCTAACAGGAACTGCAACTACTGGGTCATATATAGTTTTCCAAAGTGTCTATACCAATTTACCCTCCCACCAGTGTGTATAAAAGTTCCATAAATAATTTAACAATCAATAATTATCTTAGAGTAAAAGTTAAAATGTATCATTCATCATTCAACTCAATACAAACACAATTTTGTGTAATAGCCTGTAATGAAGATTATGATTATCATTTATATAATAAATGTAATAATAAAACTGGTAAATTTTATTTGTTGACTGTCAATGGGCATTAAAGAGTTTATAGAGTTTATTGTACATACCAAATTAATAGTTTCTCCTTGTTGAACACTTGGAAAAAAATATCCCACAAATGATCCTAGTAATGGCTTACCCATCCACAGTGGAACTATAAACAAATCCCTGGTCCATAAGTAAAAACTCTTTTCAGCTAAGCTAATTAATTTCCATTTTTTCCTTCACTGCAAAATATACAATTAATTTGTTTACAGATCTGAAGTTGTAATATGAAAATTACAGTAGGGGGTTGGGAAAGCAGACCACAGAGAATTTTTAGGGCAGTGAAAATAGTTTTTAAGATCCTGTAATGATGGATATGTGTCATTATACATTTGTCCAGACTCACAGAATCTATTCAACAGCGAGCAAACCCTAATGTATACTAGATTCTGGGCAGTGTTGATGTGTCGATGTGGGATTATCAACTGTAATCAATATGCCACCCTGGCAGCGGATCTTGAAAATGGGGGAGATTGTGCATGTGTGGGGACAGGAGGTATATGAGAAATCTTTGTACTTTCAATTTTGCTCTAAAAAAAAACAAAGACTCTTTTAAAGACTTAAGAATTAGGGGCTGGAGTGGTGGCTTGGTGGTTACACTGCTTGCCTGGCATGCACCAGTACAGGGGTTCAAATCTTAGCACCATGTACACAGCTAAGTGTTAGAGCAACAAAAGCCACATGAAAAACTAAAAAAAAAAAAAAAAATTGCTTCTCTCTCTCTGTCCCTCTTTCTTAAAAAAAAAAAAAATTAGTTACAACATCTAAATATGAAAAGATCTTTAGTCTAGCTCATCCCTTACCATGAAATCTCTCTCATAGTATCTCCATGGTATCTCCAAACAGCCCTTACCTGTTGATTTCATGAAGTGTAGGCATCCTTACTCTAGGAATGAAGCAAAGTATTTTCATTTGGACATGTGCTGGTGGGATAGGAGGATTATATTTAGCCAGTATCAGAACTGAGTTGAATAAGATAATTATAATTTTCCAACAGAAAAGTTTCAACAAATGTTTTTGCCTTCCAGGTGGTAGGATTCCCTTGCTTTGTTTTGTTTTTTTCTCTATATTTTCCAAATGTTTAACAAAGAGTAGTTGCTTCATAACAAAAGAAATTTTCATAGTGTTTCTCTGATTTCTCAGTGTTTCTTTCTCTTTGCTTGTTCTACTAAAACCCACATCTGACAAGTGTCAAAACTTGACTCTCTCCTGTGGTAGGACACACCACAAACACAGAGGTGGTTGTAATGATACCTGTGACTTGGGGTGCCTCCACCCTAGTTGCTGCATCTTGGGCTTTTACATAACTAATGTTCTCTCTCTCTCTCTCTCTCTCTCTCTCACACATACACAAAGACACCAAGACACCTTATTGAAAACAAATGAATTTTAAGAGATGACCCAATCCCCTTGCAAGGGGCACATGATCCCACCAATCCTGTGCCTTGTGTTGTAGATCAAAGTGCCACCCATTAACATCCAACCCTCAAGATATCACAGAAATTGCAAAACAATATGAATGTCAAGTAGCTGAGGTTTGTGGTTGTGTGGCAAATGGAAGTCTTCCAGAACAAACATGCCAGGAGTCTGCTGCATTAGGGATGGGTAAGGACTCAAGGCGTAAGCATCATGCAAGAGAGAGCAAAACGCTGCAGAACTTGCTTAGGTTCTCAACCTTGTTACAGGTTATGGCAACATGTGACATTTGTAATGATGGATACACACATGCACATACATACCCGTACATACATGCACAGCCCGTCTCTACCTCTGGGACCCCCTCTACACATGTGTCAGTTACGCCAGGGGAATCTTCAGTTTTCATTAGGTTGGAAAACAAAGAAAAGATGGTTCACTTTTCCAAGTTCAAGAGTTCTATTTTCTTGCTTTCTTCTCAACTAGGGTCTAAAAGGCAGGGCACATTTTAAAGATCTGTGCGCTTGCTTTGTGCAATCAGTTACTTTACTATTGCTATCCAGAGCAGAAACAGGGAGAAATGCTTAATATTCTGCATGCCCTAAAGACTGACTCAAGTAGAGGAAGACCCTGCTGATATAAAACTATCTAAAGAAGTTCGGATATAGTGTGCTTTTCCAAATGTATATGGCTGTGTACATGTGTGGGTACAATTTTGAGAGGAAAAAAACATGTAATTTTACTTGATTCATCCCATTTTTATGCACTTTCCAGCTTTGTAACCATCAATACTTACTACTTTTATAATAGGAAAAATAAATACAAAAGGACCCACTGATAACTTTAAGAAACAAAAGGGAATAAAACAAGTGGGAGAAAGAAAGAGCTGAGAGACAAGTTGAATCTTTGAGCTCTGAAGAGGCTCTGAAAGATTACACAGGAACAGGACCCTGGTGTAGAACTTCCCTTGGAACTAAGAGATAGGTGAACCTTTGCTCAGGCTCTATCATCTAGTTTGTTTTCTTACAGAAAAATTAAAATGTATTGTAGTCCTTTTGAAAAGCTCATCTGCTTTCAAACAAAAAGTTATGTCTGAGTCCTTTTCCTAAAGTGAACCAGCGTACTGACTTTCCAAAAATATATAGTGTCAAAATTGTACCTATAGTCATTGTGATTCTAAAGGACAGTGTCAAGTAACAGCAATATACTAAGATTTCTAATGTACAATTACAAATTAATAATAAGAATAGAAAAATATCATTTTGCATGATGTTTTGCTTATAATCTGAGCCTGCTTAATCCAGAGTTTGTATCATATAATATTTCTATAGCTACAAGATCTGAAAATAATAACTGTCCAATAAAAATAGGTATTGAGTACTGAGTACCTACCAAGCGTATGTACTCATCCAGGCACCAGAAAAAAAGCAGACCAAAATCCTGAGCTTGGAGTTTAAATTCCGGTAGGATGTGGAGGTGGTATGAATAGACATTGAACAACATAAATAAGTAAATTAGATACCACATTATTTTAAAAGATGCCATGGACTGTAATAATTTCCCCTTATCTTCGGAGACTATGTTCCCAAAACCCCAGAGATGCCTGAAACTGAGGATAATAGCAAGTCTTATGTATACTGTGTTTTTCCTACACAAAAATACCTGTGATAAAGTTTAACTTATAAATAAGGCACAGTGAGGCTGGAGCAGTGCCTCAGCAGTTACGGTGTTTGCCTGGCACGCACAAGGACATAGGTTCAAATCCCAGCACCACATACACAATAAAATGTCAGAGCAATGAAAGCTACATGAAAACTAAATAAAATTGATTCCCTCTGTCTCTCTCTCTCACTGTCCCTCTCTCTTTAAAATAAATAAATAAATAAGGCACAGTAAGAGATTAACAATAATAAACAGAACAATTATAATAGCATACTATAATAAAATTGCAGCCTTGTTACTGTTGCACTTTAGAGCTATTATTAAGTAAAATAGTGTTTACTTGAACATAAGGGCTGTGACATCACTACAGTCAAGCTGATAACCAGATGACTACAAGGTGACTGACAGGTGGGTACTATATATGGCATGGATACACTGGACAAAGAGATGATTCATATTTCAGGCAAGATAAAGTGGGACTGCCGGAGATTTCATCATGCTTCTCCGAGTGACACACAATTTAAAAATCATGAATTGTTTTATTTCTGGAATTTTCCAAGTAATATTTTTGGACCACAGTTCACTGTGAAAAATTGCAGGAAGTTAAACCATAGATGCTATGGGGTTGCTGCTCTACTCTAGAAGAAATAAGGCAGGGTGTCTGTGGAGTAATGGTGGTGGAGGTGGAGGTGGTGCTGCAGGTTTTCAATAGCACAGCCCGCCTATCCCTGAGGAGGTGAGCGAAGCAAAGCACTGTAGCAAGCATCTCGAGCAGAAGGAACAGCATGCCCCAGAGCCCTGAAGCAGGGGCAAGGCGGGATGGCCCAAGAATGAGGAGGAGTCAAGTATGGCTAATGCCCAGGAATGAGGAGTGGGAGAGGAGAGGTCACGGGAGCTGGATTTTGCAGGTCACGTGAGAACTCTGGATTTCTGCATGAGATGAGGAGCCAGAGAATATTTTTGAGCCACAAAATACTAGTGAGGCTGATTTTTTAAATTAATAAAATAAGGAAAAGCACTTGCAGTATATTCCCATTGTCCTGAAATGAGTCTGAAAGGATGTACTCAAGGAAGTAAGAATAAACAGATTGGATGTCATATGCCATACTCGTTCCAGATAAAAAATATGGTTCACGGTCATCAAATTTAGAGAGTTCGCGAGTGGACTGATCACTTCACCGTGGTTAGGACTCAGAAAGGAAGAGATTGGCAATCTCATCCTTAGAAAACTTCCTTTCTTCGGTCCTGGCAATGACCACTTGATTCATGGCACACTTGAGGCTTTGGCCTCCCTAAAGTACATTCTGTCTGAGTGCCGTGGACTGAACCAAACACCCTTTCTTTAATTTACCTTCAGTGAAAGGTGCCCAGTGGAACAGAATTGCTAGTACCACAATTTCAGCTTCCAAATTGTGAAGATCTTGCTGTGAATGAGCCAGACCTGAAAACTGTGACCTCAGATTAGATGCAGCAACCTCTCTGCTGCTCAGCGCTGACAGCACACATGGCCAGAAAATATTCCTGCAGTTATTTCCTGGTGAGCTTTTGACGGTCCATAATTGCCTTCTTTAATAATTAGCAGTGCTTGATTTTATATGAGCCTGAATTGATTTGGCTTCTCTGTGTTCCCCAAAATACACCCAACACTGTTGCAAAGCTTGTGGCAAAATGAAGACTGGGATGAAGAAGAGACCAAAGAGAATATGGGAGACAGGACATACAAGACAACTAAAAGGAGCTAACGCCACTTGGCCAAACCTGAACACCCATCAAGACTGTAAATGCCCAGGCCAAGGAGGTTGAGAGCACAGCAAGGCAATGGCTTCTTCAGAAGCTGCTCCTCATCTCTATGGAACGTTTAGCAAGAACAAGGTGCCTTGGGAATATAGGTCTTGTTTTTGGCAGCAGTGAAATGGATTTAAATTCATACTGAAGGCTAGAGCGGTGACTCAGCGGTTACGGTGCTTGCCTGGCATGCATGAGGACACAGATTTGAACCCCAGCACCACATACACAATGAAGTGTTGGAGAATCAAAAGCCATATGAAAAACTAAATAAAATTGATTCTCTCTTTCTCATCTCTCACTATCCCTCTCTCTCTTAAAAAAGAATTCATATTGAAACAAATGACTTAAGCATCTCAATTTGAAATAACATTGTCATATACAGTGTGTGTGTGTCTGTGTGTGTGTGTGTGTGTGTGTGTGTGTGTGTGTTTCTAGAGAGAGCTTTGAAAAGAAACTTCTCTGTGAGGAGGAAGTAATCTGGGCTCATTGGCACATAATCACAAATTGGAATCTTCTTTGGCTAGTTAGGGAGCAAAAGGCCTCACAGATCAAGAGATAGTCAATAGCTCCCAAGCAAAACTCAAAATGTTACCACCATCTGGGTGGAGTTTTCCACCAACAATTTATAATAAGGTTGAAGTTTTTATATTTTCTTTGATTTCAAGAACTCCAAGTCTAGAAGCTGCAGCAGGTACCTGCCCTACACTGAAACTATACTTAAACATATATGAATTCATGCTGTTCTAAAAGTTTAGCAGGACCAGCCCATTCCCTCATTCTGAGTCACTCTCACTGTACTGTACAATGGAGAAGAACCCCTGGCTTTTCTGGGGAAGAAAGGGAAATGGGCTGAGAAGGAAAGGGAGGATAACCCAGGTGGGACACTGAAGAAGGCAGTGCTAAGACAGTAATACACCATGCTCTGGCCAGCAGTACCCCAAAGTGTCTTGCCAGAGAAAATAATCGATTCAGCCGGAAAAAAAGTGACCTACCTGTGCCAACTCCAGATGGTTACTGTTTCAGCAAATACTTATTAGCACCTATATGTGCCAGCCCTGCTTCTCTGCCTGGGAGGAAATAGCAGAAAAGGAAATAAACAGGATCTCTTGAATCCCATGAAGTTTACCTTTCACTGGTAGAAATAAAAAAATCAGACAAGCAGATACTTAATTTCAGGTGGTAATAAAGACTATGTAGAAAAGCAAATCAGGATAAGGGGGTACAGAATGGACATGGGGGTGATCTGGTAGCTTTTATAGAGAGGATGGACTCTTAAGAAGCCTTTCCAAGCATAAAGCACAAGAGATGGAAATAGCAAGGAAGCCCAGAGTGGATAGGGATGAACAAGAGGAAAAATGGTAAGAAGGAAATGAGTCCAAAGATGCAGGTCCTCCAAGCCAGTGCTTCTCAAACTTTAACTTGCTCACAAATCACCTGGGGTGTTGATAAAATGCAGATTTGGGTGAAGTCTGAAATGTTAGATTCTGCATATCTAACAAGCTCCTGTGCTATCTAATACTGCTGGCCCTGGAATGCACTTTGAATATCAAGTCCCTGAGGCATGACCCAGAGTTCAGATTTTGTTGTAAATGCAGTGTTTTAAAAAGGGAGTGGCATGACATAATTTATCTTTCAGAGAGATCGCAAGTGGTTCTGTGTGGAAGATAGATTCTGCGTGGGCACTGGAAAGGAACAATGACATTGGGTTGAGCAGGAAATTGATGGTTTGGATTAGGAAGATGGTAACAGGGCAGTGAGAAGTTTGGATTCAGTTGAAGGTAGAACTGATAAATCCTTTACTTAATTGAATGTAGTTAACAGAAGAGAGAATCATGAATTCTGGGTCTAAGCAACAGGATAGATGGAGATGACAATCATTGAGATGGTGGCAGCAAGATGAGGCATAGAGGACTCCGTGGTGGCAGAGGAGGTGGGTGTTGCCGTTTGAATCATAGCTCCTCAAGGTTCATGCCACTGAAGTCTCAATCCCCAGAACCTCAGAAGACGATCTTATTTGAAGATGTCTTCACAGAACTAATCCAGTTAAAGTACAACCAATAAGGGGAAGCCGAATATGATTGGTGTCCTTATACAAAAAAAAAAAGGAAAGATTATAAAACACTAAAAGGCACAGTTGTCCCTCAGTATGCATAGGGGATTGATTTCAGGATGCCCCTCCGTCACCATCACTGGGAATCCAAAATCCATGGGTGCTCGAGTCTTTTATAAAATGCCATGGTATTTGCATATGATCTACATGCACCCTTTAATTCATCTCTAGACTGCATGCAATACCTAATGCAATGCAAACAGTTGCTCTCCTGCATTGTTTTGGGAATAATGACATGGGGTGGGGAGTCTCTTTATGTTCAGTACAGAAGCATTTTTTCCCTAATACTTTTCTTTCTTTCTTTCTTTTTCTTTCTTTTTAAGAGAGAGAGGGAAAGAGTGAGAGAGAGAAAGAGAGAATCAATTTTTTATTTATTTTTCCATCTGACCTTTGTTTCTCTGACACTTAGTTGTGTACGTGGTGTTGGGGTTCGAACCTGGGTCCTCACGCATCCAGGCAGGCTCTCCAACTGCTGAGCCACTGCTCCAACCCCTCCCCTAATACTTTTCAACCTGTGGTTATATGAATCTAAGAATGAGGAGGACCAACTGTACAGGAGGGAGAGGGTGATGATTTTTACACAGACCCTCTCAGAGAGGAGTAGATTTTAGCAATCTGGGGCAGGCGTCTTCCAGGAAGGGAGAATGGCATGCAAGCATGTGCAGAAACTCTGATACGGGAACAGATGGCTCGGAATCAAATTTTACTTTTGACCCAGAAAATGTTGACGTGATTGAGTTTCAGATTGAGAGTAAAAGGATCATTGGACTAGAATTCAAGAGATATCAATATGAATTCTAGCTCCTCCACTTTGTAACTGCATGGTGGAGAGTAAGTCCCTTCATCTGCAGAGTCTTAGTTTCTTTGTCATAAATGGAAATAATGGTCCCGATGGCACCTACCCCAGCAGGCAGGCTGCTATGAGGTCCAAATAAAATTAACAACGAGTGACAGTCCTTTTCTAAGTATAGAACCTTGTTTAGGTGTTAGCTGTAGCTGTCATTTTGGTGTTACCGTTGCCAATGCTGCACTGTTTGGGCCACAATAGCTAAGGGGCTCTCATGCCGTCACTGGGCATGAAGTGCACCCTACACACGCAGCTCAAGGGCCATGAGCCTTGGTGGTATGAGGATGCTCCAGAATCTGTTTTGGCAGTCATCGAGTCATCCATCTTATTTTTTAGAAGCTAAAAAATCCAAGTTCATGTGATCTTAATTATAACCATATTTTTATTTAAAGTGGGCAGCAACGGAAGATTGTGGTAGCATAAATCACAAGTCATCTAATCTCATTTAGGTTATATGAAAACAAGATGAAGACCTTTGAAGTCAGTGTGTTTATTTGTTAATCCACCCCTCTCCCTCCACACACACACATCACGTGTGTTTCTTAGAACTGTTTAGACAGGAAGTATTACTTTTTCCAGGAATTTTTATTTAAAAATAATAAGTTCTGTGTCTGTGCTGTAAATCAGCATTCGTTTGCTTAAAAGCAAGCCATCCTAGTTACCCTGTTGCATCAAATTGTACAGCTCATTGGAATAACGGAGAGGTTTTTCTGACCATTGATGATGGACTAAATAAAAGAAAGAAAGAAAGAAAGAAAGACAGACAGACTGTGGCCAGGGATGTTGCTCCATAGTACGTCACTTGCCTGTATGCACAACACGCCTGGACTTGCTCCTCAGTACCTGGTAAGGGGGATTTAGAAAGGAAACCTAAGACCAGCAGATGACAGCCACAATGATCTTGTCATAGATAAGGAGTCATGGAATGGGTTTGGGGAAAGGAAGGGACAGAAACTGTCTTTATGGTTTTTTTTTTAAAGAGAGAATCAATTTTATTTATTTTTTCATGTGGTTTTTGTTTTTTGAACACTCAGTTGTGTATGTGGTGCTGGGGTTTGAACCTGGGTCCTTATGCATGCCAGGCAAGTTCTCCAACTACTGAGCCTCCACTCTTGCCCCAGAAATTGTCTTTAAAACAGTCTTCCACCTTCCAAAATTTGGGAATTTATTTATATATATTTTGTATTTATGTAACATTCTAATTTAATTTTATTTCATTGCAGTAAGAACAGTTATGAGGTCACCTACACTTTTAAAAAAATTTTAAGTGTACAATTGAGTATTGTAGAATATTAAGTACAATGCTATATAGCAGATGTCTAGAGCTTATCATTCTATTCTTTGATTCTCTAATTTTGACTATTTTAGATACCTTTTATGAGTGAGATTGTGCAATACTTGCCTTTCTGTGACTGATTTATTTTACTTAGCCTAATGTCCTCAAGGTTCATCTATATCGTTACATATTGCAGAATTTCTTTGTTTTTACAAGCTGAATATCAGTCCATTGTTCTTCATCTTTCATCTGTTGATTGACATTTAGGTTGAACATAGGAATCATACTAGGTCTTAAAGAACCTGATTTCAGTTCTTTGGGTGAATACCCAGGAGTGGGATTGTTGGGTCACACAGTAGATATGTTTTAGTATTTGGAAGAAACTCCAAACTGTTTCCCACAGCAGCTGCACCATTTTGCCTTCCCACCACTCTGCAGGGTTCCAGCTTCTCCACGTTCCCATCACCACTTACTGTCTTTTTTTATAATAGCCATCCCGGCAGGTATCAAGTGATACCTCATTGTGGTTTTTACTTGTTTTCTCCTAGTGACATTGAACACTTTTTCATATAGCTGTTGGCCATTTGTATGCATCTTGGAGCTTATTTTGATTCATTTAATATTGCATTCTTTTTTCTGTCGTTATGTTTTGGAAAATGCCCATTAGAATCATTTTGTTGCCTAGTGGAGAGTAATTACCAAACTGAGGCCCAACCAGCTACTTATGCTGCCTTGGTTGTTGATGTCCGCACTCATTAGAGCAGGAAGACATTCATTCTCCACATTCAAGGGGTCCTCTGCCCTCTATTGATGCTTAGAAATTATGTGCTCGTGAATGACACTAGTCAGTGAGCAAGACTAAACCATCCCTTGCATCCTGGTAATGCAGCGTTCAATATGCTTTTCCAGATACCTAGAGCAAGATTAATCACTCCTATACACCAACTAGTATTCGTCCATCTACAGCAACAGATAAACTTACTAGACATGTTCAGTTGCAAAGTGGTGTTATGTGCTTCCCAACACTATTTCATTAACCCTCAAAATAACTGTAATATTTTAAATACTATCAATTTCATTTCAATTAAGTATATAGCTTATTTCATCCCATTTATCTTCAAAATACTGGTTTTTTTTTTCACTTTATGGGTGTACTTTATATGCTCTAAAACACTAACCCCAAGAAATAACAACAAATTATACCAAAAAAATTAATGGTTTATATTCAAAAATTAAAGTGTTATTATATGTAGTAAGTTCAGGTGAAAGAAAAGAAAATAGACTATTTCTTCCCAAATGGTTCAAACGAAACAAACTTGCAAACACTCGAAGTTGTATATGCCATTCTCCAACTCTCTATCGAAACAGGCTGGGTGACTGTGAGGCATGTGTCATTTCGTAGCAATACATCTGATTAGATAGGCATCTAATATTCCAGAAAGTGTATCTGGAACATATCAGAAAATTTTTTTAAGTACTGAGGACCAAACCCAGGGCCTTGTGCATGCTAGGCAAGCATTCTACCCCTGAGCCATATCCACAGCTCTAGGTTCATAGGTAGCTTGACAGCTACACAGTCACCATTATCTTGCAAGTCCAGAGTCCTCTGGTCCTTCTCTAGCCTTTTCTGGTTCAGACAGAAAATAGCATCAATTCAGTAAATATGTGTCCAGTACATATTCTTTCCAAGATTCTATAATGGATTTGCAATTCTCCAAATGTCCCTCTCCAAGTTTTCTCCTGGAGATGAGGTAGTCAGATGCCTCCAGAAGCCCAAAAGATGGTATATAAGAGTGAAACTGCCTGGGTTCAACACCAGACAGTGGTGACTCTGAAGCCACCTGGAGAGCATGTGTCCATCCTACAGTGGGCAGCAGCAGTTCAGCCACTGCCACAGCCACGGCCAGTTCCATGTGGCCAACTCTAGTCACTTTTTTCCAAAAAAATCTGGAAATTCAAATGTCTATGTAAAATATGCTGTTTTGTAAATGGTGGCAGGTAATATAATTTTTCTTTCTTTTAAATACAATGAGGCCGGGGCTGCAGGGGTGGCTTGGCGGTTATGGCGTTTGCCTGGCATGCGCAAGTACATGAGTTCAAACATCAGCATCCACGTACACAACGATGTGTCAGAGCAAGGAAAGCCATGTGAAAAACTAAATAAAGATCGCTTCTCTCTCTCTCCCTCTCTCTCCCTTCTTTCTTTAAAAATAAATAAAGAAATATAATGAAGCCAAGTCTACCAGACCACCATCTTGCACCTCTGCATTAGGGATTCTCGGTGGGTAAGAGAGATATACTAAGATGAGCCTCCCTCTCTCCCCTTAGCCACTCTCTGTCCTCTCATATCCGGAAGGATACACAAGCAGCGCTTCCTTTGCACTAGGAAGTGCTTTGGGGAAGATGAAGAGAGGCTAAGTCCTTCTAAGAAATCTCCTGCTTCCAAATCCATCCCTTTCCTTCCTCCGTTTGGACAGAACCATATGTAACTCAAGGCCGTTACAGGCAAGCACGTGCGCACGTTTGAATTTCACCAGGGGAGAAGGGTCCTCACAGCATGTCCTTGCAGATCACTGTGGGGCCACTGAGACAGGAAAGTGAGGAAAGTGAAAAGAGGAATTCTACCTTCAGTGTACTGAGTTTCAGGGAATAGCAAGACTTCCAAATTAAAACAGTTTAAGAAATTTAAATGAGCTTCAAAACTAAAAATTATAGATTTGGCAGCTATGAGAATATAGAGAACATCTAAAATCACAAGAACTGGTGGAATCTCCAAAGAGGACAACTTGGGAGCCATTTTTGGTGCCATGGGCAGGATTGGGAGGGTAGAGAAATGGACCTTATGTATATCCACTGCCCAGTGGGGAGACATTTCAGTGAATTGGAAGGGATGTGTCCACATGGGCATAAGTTTAGGTGACACGGAAAGTAGCATTTGGTAGTCTTGGAAACCCCTAGATGAAAATTGCTTGCAGAAAAACAAAGGTGGTGCAGACACTGGAGAAATTATTTTCTAGCACACTCTTGAAAATAGTCCATTTACTGGATCCCAGATAAACTAGTTAAGAATTATTTTGTCATTTCCTTAGAAGACAATGATCTATGTAATCCCTTCAGGAGTTTTAATCAAGAATGATGAAACATGGGGGCTGGAGCGGTGGCTTGGTGGTTACGGTGCTTGCCTGGCATGCTCAAGTACACGGGTTCAAACCCCAGCACCCACGTACACAACTAAGTGTCAGAGCAACAAAAGCCATGTGAAAAACTCAATAAAAATTGATTCTCTTTGTCTCTCCCTCTTGCTCTCGCTATCCTTCTCTCTTTAAAAAAAAAAATGATGAAACATTTAAAATAAATTCCTTCTGAATTTTTACTCTTTATTCCTCGGGTAGCATTTGCTACAACTCAACTTTGGCTTTCTTGGGCCCCCTGGGGAAGAAGCAGAAGCAGAGAGAGCTGTTAGGGTCCTTCAGGCGTCAGAGGAGGCTCTTAGCCTTCATAATGGCCCTCCAGGGCCAATTTTACTGTTCCCTCAATGACCTGTTGGGAGCCCAGTTTCACACCTCTCCCTGCGGACATGCTGCAGCAGGAAGACACCTGTTAGCAAGGCTGAGAGGAAGGAACCTCAAGGAAGACAAAGACCAGCTTTCCATCCTTGTCTTTCTTTTTGTCAATTTCAGTTCTCTAGAATTCATTTGTTATACTTTTCTCTAGAACATTCAATGAAATGTCCTTTATCTAGGACTATTTAGCTATTTTTCCTAATTTTCTTTTCTTTATTTTTCCTTTTTCCTTTCATTCTTTCTTTCTCCCTTTACTTTTGACTATCAAATTCTTTATGATCTCCCAAAAGTCTATGATCTCAAATAGTATAGTAATAAATTTGGAGATGTCCACCTTTACATTCTATTGGTTTGGACTTCCTGATGGTTCATCCAGACTGATTCAGGCCCTGATATCATGCACTTTCTACCCATAAATTGTCTAAAAATCTCCATAC
>PVKS010037624.1:0-18080 GCA_004027875.1 Aplodontia rufa
AATTAAACCAGCTACCATGCAACTGCTAGAAGAAAAATTAGGAGCAATACTCCTGCATAGGAGAATAGGCAGTGATTATCTCAACAAGACTCTCAAAGCAAAAGAATTAAAGTCAAGGAACATTGAGGGGGATGCCATTAAATTAAAATGCTTTTTCTCAGCCAAGGAATTGGTCAAAACTGTCCAGAGAGAACCTACAGAATGGGAGATAATCATGGCCTATAACTCCTCTGACAAGGTACTAATATCCAAAATGTACAAAGGTCTCAAAAAACTTAATATCAAAAACACAAACAATCCAATTAGTAAATGGGCCAGAGTCTAAACAGAAACTTCTCAACAGAGGAAATTGAGAATGCCAATGAATAAATGAGAAAGTGTCCTAAATCACTAGTAATCAGAGAAATGCATATCAAGACTACATTAAGATTTCTGCTCACCACAGTCAGATTGGCAAGATAAATATAATCAGTAATAGATGCTAGAGGGGTTTTTGGGAAATAGGAACACTTGCACAGTGTTGTTAGAACTGCAGGCTCATATAGTAGCCATTCTGGAAAGCAGTGTGGAGACTCCTCAAAAAATTAGGGATGGATCCACCATCCACTGTATGGCCCATGCATCACTCTTCTGGGATCTTCCCAGAAAGGCTAGAATCAGCATGTTACAGTGACACAGCAAAAGCAATGCTCATAGCAGCTCCATTTACAATAGCTAAATTATGGAATCAAACTATATGCCGTTCACTGGATTAATGGATTCAAAAGCTCTTATACACACACACATATACACACACACACAATGGAGTTCTACTCAGCTATTAGAAACAATGATATTGGGATACAGCAGTTGCTCAGTTGTGGGCAAGTGTCTGGTGTGGGCAAGACTGGGATTCAAACTCTGGCACCACATTCACAACTAAGTGTCAGAGAAAAAATTGCCAGAGATTATGCTGAGTAAAATTAGCCAAACCCAGAGTCTCAAGGGTCAAATGATTTCCCTCATTTGTGAAAGCTAGAGCAAACCTAATCTTGGGTGTAAGGTAGTCATCTTCATGTACTAGACCCACCAAAGTGGAAGCAACACATAATCTGGGGGAACCATAGATATGTAAGGGGTGGGGGGAGCGGGAAATGGAGAGGCAGAAGGGAGGGAAAAGGGATCTAGGGTAAGAATCAACAATGTAGCCTACTCTTTACTTACCTGAGAAGCCAGATAATATTTATATAATCATTTTTAAAAAAAAACTGGAAGAGTAAAAAATATTTGTAAACAAAGGGAAATCAATGGAAGAAAGGATCCAGAGGATAGGAAGATGTGAGAAAGAGGGGAAGTGCTGAGGGGGGATATTGATCAAATGATATATTGCTTGCATATATGAATATGTAACAATACAAAAAGAAACTATAATATATGCAATGGAATTTTCCCCAGCTTTAACAAAGAATGAAATAATGGTACTTGCCACTAAATGGCTGGAACTGGAGAACATCATGCTAAGTGAAATAAACCAGACTCATAAAATCAAGGATAGAACGTTTTCTCTGATATGCAGAAGGTAGAGCAAAGTAAGGGGGAAAGGGACAGGTGCTTTCATTAGCTCTTTGGTCTCTGGGACCAAAAGACCTGACAAAACAACACAAATGAGGAAAATTTCTATTCTGGCTCAGGGTGATAGTTTTGCCCCTGGTTGGCCAACTCCAAAACTCTGGGCCCAAAATGAGGCAGAACATCATATCCGAAGGGCATGGCATGGGCTGGAGCAGAGGCTCAGTGGTTGGAGTGCTTGCCTGGCATGCATGAGGATCTGGGTTCAAACCCCAGCTCACATACACAGCTAAGTCTCTGAGAAACAAAGTCTAGATGAAAAAATAAAGTTGATTCCCTCTTTCCTCTCTCTCTCTCACTCTCACTTTCTCCTTCTCTCTTAAAAAAAAAAAAGAAAAAAGTATGACTGCTCAGAATACGGCAATCAAGGAGCAGAGAGAGAGAGAAAGAGAGAGAGAGAGAAAGCATTCTACTTACCAGGGACAAAATATAAACCCCACATGCACACCCTCAGTGACTTAAGTCAAGTCACATGTCACATGTGCCTGCAGTTACCACACAGTTACCATATTACCAGATTAATCCACTTATCAGATCACACCTCATAATCTGATCATTTCACCTCTCAAAAGTCTTGTTTTTTCTCACAAATGAACTTTTAAGGCACACCTCATATCTAAACTGAAGCAGGGGGTGAAATCTCATGAAAACAGAAGGAAAATCAGTGCGGTAGAGGAGAGAGGTAAAGGGAGGAGAAGCAGGAAAAGAAAAAAACTACAGAATGAAAGTGACCTAATTATGCTATGTACAAATATGAATATACCATGGTGAATTTCACCTTTATGTGTACCTATAAATCACCAATTAAATAAACAATAACAAAAGACCAGTAGAATAGAAGAAGGAGGGACAGAGCGAGGGAGGGAAGAAAAGAGCAAGTACTGGGGACTGAGAGCAAATTAGATCCCGGGCATGTAAGATTATGTCAAAATGAACCCTGATTTTATATATAATTATAATGCACTAATAAAAACATTAAAATAAAAGAGCAAAGGAGTGAGTACAGAATACCCTAACGTTAATACATACAGAAATTTAGGAAATAAGATTGGATCATTACAGGGGATCCAGAAGGAGTAATTTTGATAAGAGAGAAAGAAAACTGAAACACAATGTTCCAAAAGCCAAATGAAGAAAATGGTATAAGAAGGAAGATGTGATCAACGGTGACAAAAGAAGTTTAGTATGATGAAATAGGATAAATACTAAGAATTGATCATTGAATTTAGTGCATGGAAATTAAAGCTCATGACCAATTTTGGTTTTGTAGGTATGCTAAAATATCTCTTGAAGTTTAAGAGCAAATATTTGAGGAGAGGACACAAAATGAAAATCAGGTGCTGAGCGATCTCTTTGGGGTAGTTCTGCTGCAATGAGATACTCTATTGAATAGAGTGGTGTATGGTGAAGGAGTTGTAATACTTTAAGTTTTTTTTTTTAATAGTCGTGACAAATGACAGCTGACTTGTAAACTCGAGGGAATGATTCAGTGCATAGGGGGTGGGGGAATTGATGATGTAGGAATGAGAAAATGGAGAACTCTTAGAGCAATTTTTTTTTTTTTAACCACAGACTGAACACAGGGCACTTAATGACTGAGCTACATCCCCAGCCCTTCATTTTTTACTTGAGACAGGGTCTCACTAAGTTGCTTAAGGCTTCACTAATTTGCTGAAGCTGGCTTTGAACTTGTGATTCTCCTGCCTCAGCCTCTTAAGCTGCTGGGATTACAGGTGTGCACCACTGTGCCTGGCTATGAATTTCTTAAGCAATTAATGAAGGATGAAATCTATTTCCTACATGTAAGAATTGTCTTTGGATTAGAGTGTGGATAGTTAGCACATACCAAAAGGTGAGGAAGATATTTTATAATATCAGCAGTAGCAGCAATAAGAGGTCACCTGACCTTCGGGATCATAAATTTATGGGTGTTGACAAGATACAGGATGTGACTACAAAGTAGTAGAAGAGTGGATGAGATTATCAGAAAATAGGAGATCAGGTAAAAGATATTGGCATGGCAAAGGCCATCTACATACATTTTTCAAAGCAAAAAATTAAAATTGAGATAGGCAAACCACTAGAGAGAGCTAAAATGCGGAGAAAGGAGTTCACACAGGTAGGTAAGTTATACCAACTATGAGGCATAATAGATTGAAGGTTTAAACTAACGGTTTTCAGAGATAAGGGAGAAAGAAGGCTCTGGAGATGTTCAGAGTGTCACTGGCCAGCTATCTCGGCTCAATGGTGAAAAGGATATTGAGAGAAAGAGACAACTGCCATTTAAATGAGTTTCAAAGGAAAGAATAACCCAAGGGAGATCCAGATATGAGTTAAAGCAAGCAGGAAAAGGGAAAAGATAAGGACTATCTCAAGGACAGAGGATTTCACTGGTGACGAACAGCGAATTCCACTGGCCAAAGGAGAAGGGTTCCAGGAGTTGAGGATCAATGAAAGATGAGGAAGGGGAGATGTGCAGCTCACCTGTTCTAGAGTATAGGAAACGAGAGGTGACTGTGGTTGTGATAATTGATATAAAATTAGCATAAATGGGGAAAACAGCATGGTGAGATGATTTCTGTTATTCTCAAGGAAAATAGCTTAAATGAGGCTAAACCTGTAAGATATGGGAATGTGGATTCTGGGCTATTCATCCCATTGCCTGTATGGGATGAAAGAAATTTAGCTGGAGCTGGGAACTCCTCATGAACCAAGACAATGGTGTGAATTCCCCTGGAGGAAGTCAGGTTTTACTCTTTTTTTAATTTTATTTTATTTTCGATAGACATGGTCTTACAATTTGGAGGTTTCATCATCAAACAATCAAGAACAACAGTGTAATGACAGAACAGGCCAATACTGGTGCCAGACCATGGTTTCCCCCCTTTAGGTTCCCCATGGTTCCATGTTTCGTTTTACTTAAGCCCCAAGTTAATTGGTCTTCGCATGGAAGTCGGAGGTTCCCCTCTGACTAGATTCCCCCAGGTTTTACTCTTGATCCCCATCAGTAGAGCGAGGAAGCAATACATGGCTGAAGTCACAGTTTGAGGTTTGATTTTAACCAACTGAAATTTTTTTTTTTTTATTTTAGTGGCCAGGATCCCTGCTTATGCTGTGTTAATGGAGTTGAGGACGTCTAAAGACCGTGAATGCCTTGACTCGCACTGAGGAGTCTGAAGATGGAAGATAAATGTTCTCTCCTGCCTAGTAACTAAAATTTGGTTAAGTGACCTAAGGGCAGTTGCTCAAACATTTACTTTGAACACTGCAGTAGTGGTGCAGATGCTCAGGGTCAAGTGGAATTTATCTACAAACTCAAGAGGATAGCGGTGCGAATTCAATGTAGCCACTTTTAACAGAGGGTGAAGGGTGACAAACAATGAAGTCCACCAGCCAAAGTGCGAAGGTTCCAGGGGCTGAGAATCAACGAAAGACGAGGAAGAGGAGATGTGCAGTGGCGACCATCTCACAGCGGTTCCCTGCAGAGTCTTGGTGATTGCCTGGGCTTGGTCCCTCTCGGTTCTTATGTACCATGCATCTGCCAAATTTCCCATATGAGCAGTTACCATAAATGCCTCCAGTGAATCCCCTTTCTGCATAAATAAAGCCAATTATGCTTCTGATATTTGTAGTACAATTAGTACTTTGTATATGAACAAGACTTTCAGGCTTCCAAGCCAGTGTGCTATTATTTAAAAAAAAAAAAAAATCTCACCCATCCCTCCACCCCCACCCCAGGAAAGACAGTGTGCATTCTTATTAAAAAAAAAAAAAAAACCTGGGGCTTTCTGGTGGCGTTGTTCTAAACAGTTCACTGATACTCTGGCATTCTCTTCTACCCCATCATCAGTTGCACCATAGTGATACTTGTATGGAGTTGCTTCCATAAAAAACAGCATTTGTTTTTTATGGTGAAAATCCTGTATATTACAAGCGCTCATTCAATACTACCAACAAGTGTACAGGCCTGCTGGTTCATACAATTGAGAAATAGGCCCTAGTTGTTCCCTTCCCCTCACGTAGTAGTTTTCTTAAATTCTAGTCCCTGTAAGAAAAGAAATTTTCACTTCCAGTCTCATTATTTTTGTTACCACACATGGAGTTGATATAAAGCAAAATGAAGAAATGGAAAGTCTGTGGCATAAAGTAGAATTTTTCAAAGTGAGTTAATTACTTGGGCCAATATTTTGATTCATATGTGACATTTCTGACTTCAAATTAAAACATCAAATGATTCTCAAGCCAGAATCTCGAGGTTTTTCAATTGGTTTGTACAATCTGTTATCCTAAATTAAATTTCTAAAGGAGTATGTCTTTGGATATTATATACTTCATAGCTGACAGGGACACTATCTAATTAGCTATTTATATGCAAAGCAGAGGAAGGGATAATTAGAGACATGGATTATGCAAAGGCAATCACACTGACAGAGGGCAAAAGAAATTGCAAACATATTGAATCAAATTTGTATATACATTTCTACAGTTTATCATGTTTCATTTGTATTGTATTACATTTATGCATCATTTAACATGTTATAAATGAAGTAATATCCTAATCCACTGATTGATAAACTAAATATAAATCTTATAACATAAGCTATCTATTAGAGTACAAATATAATAAGCTTTAATGAATGAAAAACAATAAATTCCACATTTGGAAAATGCCTTTCTTAGTTCCAACCACCAGTACTCTTTTCTCTAGTGAGTCAGAAAAAATTAGGAAACTATATGTATCCTTTACATCACTAGTAGAATAGTCAAGATATTTATCCTAAAAGAAAACTGACTTATAGGATCCTTTATAGTTGTCTATTTCTGCCTAAAAGATCACCTGAACTTTTTAGAGCAAAAAATAAAGGAATATTTTTCTTATGCTCTTGATTCTGTAGGTCAGAAATTTGAGAAGGACATAGGATGGGTAGCTTGTCTCTGCTCCAGGCTGACTGGGTGCTCAGCTGGGATGACTTGAATGGTTGGACCCTGCCTGGACGGTTTAACTAGGACCATGTTTATGTTTGAGGTTCAGTTCTGACTGGCAACTAGATTCTTTAGTTCTTTTCCATGTTGCTTCTGCTGTATCATAAGGCTTCTTCACTCAAGTACCCTGCACAGACTGGGATGTTTGGAGCAGCTAGAGTTGACTGGAAACGTAACCTCTTCTGCGGCTAGCTCAGGCTTCCTCACACCATGATCGCCTATGGATAATAATCTCACATAGTGGCTTGCTTCTCGTGTCTACGAAGGGAGGGAGGAATTCGCCAGCCTTTTAAAGCCTGTACCAGGAAACCAGTCCAGCAACAATTCCACCATGTCTTACTCGTTAAAATATGCCAAGATTGAAGGTAGGGAGATGTAGAACCACCTCTCTGCATCTCTCAGTGGGAGGAGGATCAATGAATTTGTGACCATCTTTTACCTGCTAAGCCATTTTGATTTTCTGAACTCAGTCATGTTGAGAGATTGATACCCAAAGTATGCCCTGCCCATTTTTATTTTATTTTATTTTATTTCTATTTTTTGGTACTGGGGATTGAATCCAAGGGCGCTTGACAATTAATTGAACCACATCCCCAGCCCTTTCGTATTTTATTTTGAGACAGGGTCTTGCTAAGTTACTGAGCCTGGCTTTGAACTATTGACCCTCCTGCCTCAGCCTCTGGAGCCGAGCAGCTGGGATTGTAAAAATGAGCCATTGTGCCTGGCTGCCGTACCCTTTTTCTCATCTGAATAGATAATCCAATTGTCTGTCTTTTCCCTATCTGAACATTTCACATTGAAGTTTTCCAGACAGAATTCAAAATATTTCCCCCCCATCAGGGAAGACTTTATGAATGGTACATCAAGAAATAAAGAAATTAGCAAATATGTTGGATTATGAAAACAACTTGTTGAATGAAACAACTAGAAACAAATTTCATGGAGTGAAGTGACAATCACCAAGCATAGAAAACTTTTAGCTTACTACATTTCAAAAAGGCTATTTCCATAGACATGGATTCTTAGGTATTTAATAAAACACGTGGCCATTCACACTAGGATACACTTCACAGTTCCTCTAAGAGGTGTCACTAGGTTCCTGTCAAGGGGGTGTGCTCAAAAATGTGTGGAAACTTTGAGAAACTGCCATGAAATGGAATCTAGTGTGCACTTTTTACCCATATTTGCTGTGCATGCTCCTCTTTCCTGTCACATGCCACAATGACACTGCCTTGGGTCTTAGGATGCAAGTCATACACCAGAGTAGGAGCCAGATTTTTGAGAACTTAGCAGAGTATAAGTGTCATCTGAGCCCAGGACTACATAACTCCAAATTTTTACATAAATGGGAAATGAACTCTTTTTTTTTTAAGAGATAGAGAATAAGAGAGAGAGAGAAAGAGAATAAACTTTATTTATTTTTTTCTTCTGGGTTTTGTCTTTCCCACACTTAGTTGTGTGCATGGTGCTGGGGTTCAATGCCAGGCAAGCGCTGTAGCTGCTAAGCCACCGCTTCAGCCCAGAAATGAACTCACACCTTTAATTTAAATCAAAGTTGTTTTGAGTTTTCTGAAAGTGCATTTAAAATGTACTCTAATTCATATCTATTACTTTTATTAAAAATAAATTCAGGTTCTGCCATCTGCTTTACTTCCCTTGTATGTTCTCAATCTTCACACTCTCTCTTCTATTTTTCTTTTAAATTACTCCATTTTGAACATCAGGATCTTGAGAATGAGGTCTTTAATGAAAGGCAGTGGTTGCTTTTGTTAGTTTAATCATATGGTACGATTTCGTAGGTCAGTTTCCTGTGCATCCTTGGTGTAAAGGGAGGTGAAAACGATGTCTTCTAGCACATCACTGGTGTACTTAAGCACCAAAATTTTGGCACTTTTGAGCATAGGGTTGCAAGATGTTATTACTGTCAGTAAATCCCTTAAGTTATTAGTGCAATTACATTTCCAGACAACCAGCCAACATTAATGAAGCATCCCTTTTAGTCTTACAGCTGTGTATAATAATTTCTATTCCTTCCCAGTTTTAGTATTTATTATCATTATTTTTACTTCCTTGGTATCATTAGGTAAAGGCACAATGTAAATGAAAAGTGTTTTCACACAGTCAAAATGGGATGTCTGGGATGCTGGGAGAGCCTGACAACACCCTGGAGGAAATGCTCAGATGTTTGTCATGCACATTTTGAATGCTGTGGCTTAGTTTTAGGCAAATGCTAGGAGGCAAAAAATATTCTTCACATTAACAAAGGCAACCAAATGCCTGAATCCCTGGCTTCCTTTGCTCACATGGTGAAATTATTTCATCTGCTTTCATTTCTGCCATCCCCACCACCAATAAATTGCCTGTGCCCCTAAGCTAAGCGGGTAACCACCGACATGCTGATTAAGCATTACTGGCTAACTGTACAATAAGTCATTTAAATTGCTGGTAACACAGATGGGCAACATCTATTTAATTGTTTAATAACCCACGCTAAAGGGAACTTGCTAAAAGTACCTGGAATGGAGAAACAATGCTATTTCAGGAGAACACAAATCTGTTTAGCTTCTAGCTAATGAGGTCATCATTTGGTTAAACTTGTAAAGCTCCATGTTAACACCACGGAATCATCACAGACAAGATCATCCGATGCAGCAGAACGCTCCATCACACTCAGGCTCAAAAAGGACTAACCTGGAATCATAGGCTTCAAAATGTTTTTCTAGCGATTCTGTTTGGACCCTTTGATACTTATTTTATAGTTGTATTTGTCTGTCATTGGAGAGTTTCAAAAGGAATTATTATATAGTATATGATGACCAAAAGTGCTTTAGGAAAAATAAGATGCTGCTGGGTACAGTGCCACATGCCTGAAAATCCCATCAGCTCAGGAGGCTGAGGCAGGAGGATCACAAGTTCAAAGCCAGTCTCAGCTACTTAGCAAAGCCCTAAGCAACCTAGTGAGACACCGTCTCAAAATAAAATATAAAAAAAAAGCCAGGGATGTGGTTAGGTGGTTAAGCGCACCTATGTTCAATACCCAGTACCAAAAAAAAAAAAAAAAAAAAAAAAAAGGAAATATAAAGTGCTGTTCATAACAAAATGAAGTTGTATTTGTAATATGCGTGATCTTTCAGCTTTCAGCTCTAAGTTCTATTCAAATTCAACTTATGAAGTTAAAGAAGTTTCACTTTGCTTTTTCATCATACTGACAACAACTATGATCTAAAAATCATCTTAAAGATGACTGAAGTTTAAATTGGACAAATATTTCTTGAGCACATATCAGGTACTATACTACTGGCTAATGAGCTGAAACTTAAGGAACACAAAACTATAAAGAAATAAATATTTTAGGTTGTGAAAGAAAGTGGCTGTCAACACATATTTTGGGTCAGATTCCCTAGATTCAAATCTTTCCTCTGATACTTAAAATTTATGCAATTCTGGCAAGTAGTTAAACACTCTATTTAAAATGGAAGTGATAATACTAACATTAGTCCTTATGTGTTTTGAGCTGAATTGTGTCCCCCTAAAAAGGGTTCAAGTATGTTTTTTTATAAAAAATATTATAAATCTTCAAAATATGACCTTATTTGGAAACAGGATCTTTACAGAAATAATCAGGTTAAAACGAGGCCATTAATGTGGCCTTAATCCAGTATGGCTGATCTTTATGAAAAGGGGACATTTGGATACACAGCACACACATAGAAGGAAGAGATATGAAGATATACAGGAGGTCACCATGGGAAGACAGAAGCAGATATTGCCCATGTAAGCTAAGGAGTGCCAGGGATCACAGGATATCAGGAGAAGCTAGGAACAGGTAAAGAAGGGTTCTACCTACAGTCTCAGAGGGAGCATGGCCCTGCAGACCAATTGATTTCAACTTTTGGACTCTAAAATTATGAGTCAGTTATCTTTTGCTTTAAGCCACCCAGTTTGTTAGGGAAGTTCCAGGGGAAAATTAACACATTATCTTTTACAGATGTGTTAAGAGATTTAAATATATAACCATATATAAAGTGCTTAGAACAATGCCTGGCATTTCAACACCATGGGAATTTGTTAAAAATTTTCAAAGAAGGAGAAAATAAGGTAGCTATAGAGTATAAAGGAAAGATGGTTTATCCCACAAATTTGCTGCTTAAATCAACAAACATCTATCATCCTACAATATTTGTGTGTTTCCAGGTGCTGTTGTGCAAGCCCATAATACCAGTGGCTTAGGAGGTTGAGGCAGGAGGATCTCAAGTTCAAAGTCAACCTCAACAATTTAGTGAGACCCTAAGCAACTTAGTGAGATCCTGTCTCAAAATGAAAAAAAAAAATATATAAAAGGGCTGTAGATGTGGCTCAGTGACTAAGTGTCCCTGGATTCAACCCCTGGTACCAAAAAAAACAAACAAATAACAATATTGTGTATTGGAATCTAAGTGTGACTTAGCTGTGTGCCTGTGTCTCAAGGTCTTGAGGTTGCAGCCAAGCTGTTGGCTGGAGTTTTGGTGGCACCTACAGATCCAAATGGAGGGGAGCAGGGAAAACATCAGCTTCCAATCTGACTCACATGGATGTTGGGACAACGTTCAGTTCTCACTACTTGCCGGAGAGAGGCCTGGTGACATGTCGGCTGACTTGAAAATAATCAATGGTTGATAAACCATCTAAGAGAGAGCAAGAGAGAATGCCCAACATAAAGAACACCATCCTAGTATAATCCATTCTTGGAAGTGAAATCCTGTCCCTTTTGTTGTGTTGTGTTCACTAGAAAGCAGTCAATAAGCCTTGTCCATATCCAAGGGGAGATGGTTACAATAGAGTGTGCACACTAGAGGGGTAGATCATTAAAGGTCATCTCAGATGCTGCCTGCTACATACAGGAAGTGGAAGAAAGAGGACTTTCAACCTGGCATTCTCAGTGACTTGCTTATAATAGGTGCTCACTATCTATCAAAATTAATGCATAAAATAAGGAATGATTTATATTCTATATTCCTGAGAACAATCTGAGGAAAAGGCATTACAATTTATTCCATGTAATAATAAGTCAACTTCCTATATTTATATTTAAAAACTTAAATCAGGTACAGTGATTTGGGCAAGTTCACCCAAAAAAGTAGGAGCAATACAAATAATGATTCCTTTCCCTTGGTTATAATTTTTAAGTTCAAGTTAGATAGTATGCAAAGTAATATTATAATTGTTTTCAATTTTTGCTCTGGAGCACAGCTACAGTGGTGGTTACACAAATCTAAACATGTGATAAAATTTCATAGAAATATATGGGAAAAACTTGCAAAATCTGAATAAGGCCCTAAGTCTAGTTGATAGTATTGTAGCACTGTCAATTTCTAGATTTTTGATAATGCACTATCACTGGAAAACACTGTGTAAAAGGTACCATTTTGGGTACTTCTTATGCATCTATAATTAATTCATAATGCAAAGGTATTAAAAAACACAAATTTGATCAGGCAATGGTCATAGAGCTACTGAAAGACCAGTTGTTGCACATATAAAACAAAAGCATGAGTAAGATTGTGGATAAAGAGTGTCAAAATGCACCTCATCTCCCGGGGGAGAATCTGAAGGAAGGAAAGCCCTTAGAATTGTTTGACATGGCCTAGGAGGCACATACTGGAGATAGCTGCAGTGATCTCTGGGTAGATTGATCAGAGTATCTTTAGAGTTTCCAATTGTCCTACATGCACCTGAAAGTCACCTAACACTAGGAAAGGACTTCTGACCTGTGGAGACCTGCAGGTAATGAATGAAGCAGGCACCACAGTGGTGACACATCTGGTGAGCTAACGGATGAGAGGGAAGGAGGGCCTCTCCATACATGCCATTGTGCACTATAACCGAGAATCAGCCAGTATTCAGCCCTGACCCTCCATGAGCCCTACACGATCTTGAATGTGGCTTCTAAGAGAGGACACAGAACTTTCAAGGATTGGGGGTCATTCCAAAGCCATTAGAATGACATTTCCAGCACTTGATCAAATAGCAGCTTGAGGTAGAACTAGGAAAACTAGGATATGCCTCATTTCTTGCACACCTGACCTTGTGTTCTGACATTTGCATCATGAGATGAATATATAATAATGTTACTAATATTTTCCCTTATTTCTTTCCTTTGATTTTCTTTGTAAAATTCCTGATAATAAATGAACAGACGAAGACATTTGGGAGTCAGGTGTTTTAAGTTGACATTCAAACATAGAGAATGAATCTGTTTTTATTCCGTTGTCCTCATTTCCAGCTCTCTGGAAAGCTATTACTACACTCAAGAAATGTATCTAAGGTAAGAATTTTATGAAGAATTGTCGTTTTCCAAATCTTCAGGCCTGAAATTGAGACTCTGATATATTTTAGAGATGTCTGATAACGGCGGGGGGAGGGGTGGTTCAGATCTGATAGACACACATGCCTGTAGAATCTGAGCAAGTCAGGAGGCTGAGGCAGGAGGTCACCGTGGGTGATTTAGCAAGGCCTTGTCTCAAAATAAAATTTAAAGAAATAAAACAACTGGGGATGTACTTAAATGATAGAGCACCCTGGGTTCAATCCCTAGAACCAAAGAAATAAGGAAAGGAAGAAAGAAAGGAGGAAGGAAGGGAGGGAGTGAGGGAGGAAAATATTCCTTAGTCTTCTTTTCCTCCAAAGAGAGCACAAAAAAAAAAAAAAAAAAGAACGACTAAGTAGTTTTTAAGGCACAGAGAACATACATTTCAGAAAAAGAGAAAGTTTCATGGAGTCTTGCTAGGCAAAGTAAGATTAGGTAAGAAAGCTTTTTTCTCCTTTTTAATTCTGTATGAAAAACATGCATTGGAGTCCTTCTGCCATTTTTTTCCTCAGAAACACAATGCAGACATTTTGGAAGGAAACCATTGCCTACCTCTGTGACGCTACAACCTGAATAGTGTAATTCTATGGACATTATTGAGGGCTCTCACTTAGGAGAAATTACCCCCACAAGTAAGAGCGAGTACCTGTTATGGGACACAATGCACATTCCTCACCATGACCTCCACTTTAGCTTCAAAACGGCAGCCACCAGCAGGTCTGATGCAAAAGCCTGTATTAACTGATTTGCTTGAGGCCTGCCAATCAAAATGTTAGTCTTTAGGGATGGTGTAGGGGTTAAAGGCTTTGCCTTCAATCACTCCAACTTAATCCCAGATTGCCCTATTCAAGTCTGTCTTGATAGTTGAAATAGTGGTTCTCAAATGGTAGTGAGGATATTTCCCATAGAACTTCTTAATGGCCAATATGCCCACCTGACCTAGTCTGTGGTCTAGAACTTTTAAGTCTGCAAGTGAAGGGAAGAAGAGTTTAAATCAGAGGTGATTCTTAGATAAGAAGGAGGTGGTGTACTATTTGAGCAAAGCCAAGAGCCTCTGGACTCTCCAATGACCTGTGTTGAAAGAACAACAATTATGAGGTTTGAGCTGGAAACATCATCCAGGCATGCGCTTGGTGTAATCTTTGATTCAATCATTTGGTATGGATTCCAGCTAGTGCTTGCTGTACAGGTAGAAAGCTGGCCCTGATGCAATAAAATCTACCCTGGAAGATTGCTGCGTTCAAGTCACGTTTCACATTGAAGTCCCACTGCCTATTCTTTGTTTCACCTGCGCTATTTCTGTCTTTGCTTGATCTGATTATTTATTAATTTAAGATAATTTATGATAAGGAATAAAATTTTCTGAGTAAGTCAGACTCATTAAGTCCATGCCTGGATCTCTTTTTGTATAGTCAAATAATTCTTCAACTGTGTATGTGGTCTCCCTCTAATGGGTTCAAGGTAGTAAACAAAGGAGCTCCTTTCAACATGTTTCGTTGTGTAGTCAACTCATTACTATGAAACAGCAGTTTGGCAATAGGAACATGTCAGTGATGTTAAACTCGTGTTATTATTTGTCTCATGTTATTAATTGGAGACTCATTCTATCAGTGTCATTTCCATTGTTACTAAAGTGTGACTATGTTTACATTTATAGATGCATATATGTTTCTATCTTGTAATGACCTTTGCACACACACCTACTACCCATCCCCCTAAAAAAAGAGAAAAACATTAAGAAGAAAACCAGACTTTTAAACTGTTCATCTCCTGGCAGCCTCTGAAATAATTTGTATACATTAGCACATTTTTTTTTTGTCAAAGAAAGAGGGGACAGTGAGAGAAAGAGAGGAACAATTGTTATTTAGTTTTTCGTGTGACTTTCATTCCTTGGACACTTTGTTGTGTACATGGTGCTGGGTTTTGAGCTCACGTACTCTCACATGCCAGGCAAGCACAGAAACTGCTGAATCAATGCTTCAGCGTCACCTTAGTACTTTTGATGCTTCCATCAAGGCTGCTGCATTGTCACTAAAACAAAGGGGGACAGTGAAACATCATGTCCCTGAATGTCTCCTGTCTGTTACCAAAAACCTAGCCAAGTTAAGAGAGCAATAAGAGCAAGCCTGTTGGAAAGTCCAGGAACCTGTTATCTTGAACCACTCTGGTTCTCTTAAGCACCCTGGGAGCTACGGCAAGTTAGTGTTATCTGTGGGAAGTTATTTTCTTACATGTATATCAGGAAAGTTACTCCTTGGGATTCTGCTCATGTAAGTAAACTTTGCAAGCCAATTCTGATGACATCACTGCTCCTGAAGCCTAATACATAAAAGCCCTCTTTCACCAGGTGCGGTGGCACACATCTGTAATCCCAGCATCTCGGCAGGCTGAGTCAGGAAGTGCACAAGTTCAAAGCCAGCCTAACAATTTAGCAAGGCCCTAAGCAACTTAGTGAGACTGTCTCAAAATTAAAAATAAAGAGCGGGCTGGGTTAAGCACCCCTGGGTTCAATCCCTGGCACCAAAAATAGATAAGTAAATGAATAAATAAATAAAATAAATAACCCTCTTTTAGTGGTGATTGGTACAGAATTGATGGTACATTTGCCTGGCTGGAAACCATTGAATAAAACACCATGGTGGAAAGGAGGCTCTGCCTGGCAAACTCCATGAATGACTGAGGTGGTATCTGACATTCTATTGCCACTGAACTCTTCAGAAACAGTCTGATCTCTTGTAAACTTTCTGCAATAAATGATATGTATCCCACGCTATCTGCGGGGACTTTCTTTGGCCTGCATGCAACCTATCTCACCGCCCTGGCATAGCTGGGCTCTGGATGAGACAGTTGCATTCCTATGTGTGAAATTCTTCTACTCTACTGCATATCATTCATCCGTCCCCATACCTATGCCCTGGGAGATAACAGAGCCTGAAATTATACTATCATGGAAATCCCTCACTTATACATCCTCCTCCTAACCACACTCACCTATCCTGCCCATTGACTTACTCAAGCAATCCCACCAAAATAGTTATTTGACACTTTAGGTAATCAATAAGTTGATCCTTCTATTTCCTCTCTCCCAACCAGGGGAAATTTTGCCCTTGATGAGACATGACAATGTCAGATGAATGGTAGTCACCACTGGCAAAGTAACACAGTGAGCTAGTGGGTAAGGGCCAGTGAAACTGCTGAAAATCCTACATAGCTCACTGCCCACAGCAGAATCATCCAGACTCCTGTGTCAGTGGTGCTAAGGTTGGCAGATCCTACATTTAGTCCTTTACTGTCAGCTTTCTTCCTCTTCCATTTTAGTTTCAACCGTCCTTCACCTCCCCATTTTGCAAATATCCTTATTTCTTTTGAACGTATTTTCTATCACTACTTACATACACAAAACAAAAAACACCAGAAACACTTGTTGATTGAACATAGTTAAGATTTGCTTTACTGAAATAAAGAATACCATTTTACAGAGTTCTACTCAGCTATTAGAAAGAACATTATCATGGCTTTTGCAGGTAAATGGATGGAAATGGAAAAAACCATGCTGAGAGAAACAAGCCAAACCCAGAGACTTCAAGGATGAATGTTTCCTCTCATACACGGAAGCTAGAGTGAAACCTAAGAGAGGATGAAAGTTAGTCAAATTTATTTAATAGACCCATCAAATTTGAAGTAACAAAAATAAGCTTTGGGAACTATAGCTATGAAGTTGGGTGAGGAAAAGGGAGAAAGAGGAGAGGAAGGGGAAAAGGGGGTATCAATACTGCAAGTACCCTTGACTGCCATAAGAAGCCCAAACATACCCAGGCAGGCATATAAATCTAGCAATTTCAGTGTTTAAAAATACATGTATACGGTCATTTATATCTGTAACTTTGGGGAATTATATAGGAGACGTGAGATCTAGGAGTGGGGGAAGCTGGGGGAATCCTGGACAAGGGTCGAGTTTAAGCAACTCTCAATGTGTATGCATATATGTTTGTGAACCAATGAATTCCTTCATTATATAAGATGATGTTGACCAATAAAAAACTAATAAAAAAGAATACCATTTTACTAGTGTGTTGTCTCTGAAGGGAAAAGTCAGAGGAAGAAAGTTATGGAGCCTTACCTTTGGACTGAATGATTTAAAGGCAAACATTTAACACTGGGAAAACCACTGGGAATGGCAGAAGTTATGACACACTAACTTTGGATTGGTGAACTCAGTAAAAAGAGGATCTTTTAATAAATCAACTATTTAGTTATCTCAGTCTTATCTTGAATATGGGGCTGTTATTGTTATTTTTGCCTGGTTTCAATATTGTTCAGCACAAAACTGGAAAGCATTCTTTATATTAGAATTGAATAGCCAAGAAACAGGAAAATATGTTGGTTGTAACTCTTACTTGATACAATTAACTTCTGGATCTCTCCATGCTTCCACCAAGTAGCCCCCTATGGCAAAGAACTTCACACAACTTGAGCAGCTTGGTATCACTATACGGGTACAGTTGTCAATTCCAGCAGACAGGACACACCTCCCAGCAATAGTACTGTTTCTCAAGAAAGCTTGCTCTCCCTCTGTTACTAATTTCATTTCTTCCTTAGTTTCAGAAACACCCTGCTCAGCTAGTGTACTTGCCTTGAATTTCACTAAGGAAACACACCCTATCCAACAGGAACTCTGCAGTTCTCTCACCTTCATGGCAGGTCCCTCCACTTCCGGTCATGCTTGTCTAATATCAACTACCAGAACACACTTCTTTTCTGACTTAAGATTATTGTGCTACTCACTTCCTCTAGAAATGCACATTCTTCACATTTTAAAATTTGACTTAATCATTTTCATCCTTCAAGTCTCACTTTAAATACCATTTCCAGAAATGAAATTCCCTCTCACCGCCCAGGCCATTCTAGCACCTCACCTCAAGTCTAGTGCCTCATAAAGTCCTATATTATTCTCTTTCCCTTATTATAATTGTCACAACTTGCAGTCTGAATTTTCATGTATTATTGTGTGCTTAATGAGGAACCATGTCAGCTGTGTTTGAGTCTGTAAACTTTAGCTTCCAGAATGTCAAGTATAGTAGACATTCAAAAAAACATTTGATGAATTACTGACTGAATGGGTTGAAAAATTAACTTTATCAGA
>PVKS010037625.1:0-18505 GCA_004027875.1 Aplodontia rufa
AGATTTTTTTCCCATGCTTTCACTCTCAATCTGTGGTTGTCTTTGGCTGTAAGATGGATCTCCTGTAAGCAGCATATTGTTGGATTCTGTTTTGTTTTTTGATACAATCCGCTAATCTGTGTCTTTTGATTGGTATATTGAAATTATTCACATTCAGTTTTAGAATAGTTATGTGGTTGTGGTTCATAGTCATCTTGTTTTATTAGTGAGTTCTGTGCTTTCTTGGATGTCTTTTGATAACATGTACTTTTATTGAATTTCCTCTCTTTGTGGGTTTTGAGGATTGTTTGCTTGTTCTTCTCTCTGGAGTTTATCTTTGAGAATTCTTTGTGATAATGGTTTTCTGTTCATCAATGCTGCAAGTTTGATCTTATTGTGAAATGTTCATGTTTTCCCTTCAAATTTGAAGCTGAGTTTTGCTGTGTATATTATTCCTGGCGGCACATTGTGGTCATTCAGGGATTGACATATCTTCCAGGATATGTCACTGGATGAATGGATTTTTAGAGCCTGAGCTGAAAAGTCAGAGGTGATCCTTACTGTTTTTCCTCTGAATGTGATTTGCCGTTTCTCTCTTGCAGCTTTTAATTTTGTTTCCTTGATTTCACTGTTGTACATTTTGAATATGTTGTATCTTTGTGAGCTTTTCATTTGATTGGCCTATTGGGTGTCCTGTATGCTTCCTGAATGTTCATAGCTGATTCTATTTTAATATGGGAATTTTTTTAACATTTCATTGAGAATGTTCTTCATGCTGTTCATTTTTGTTTTGACTTCTCCTTGTATGCAAATAACTCTTAGATTATTTCTTCTGATTTCATCCCCAACATTCTGAAATTCTGTTCATGCTCTGCTAGGTTGTATTTATTTTTTATTTTATTTTTTTGTCATAAATGTCCTCAAGCTTAACTCAGCCTGTCTCTAATATCAGAACTTCTTTCTTCAAGGGCTGTGGTTCCATTTTCTATAGAAATTAATCTGTTAGTAATTTCTTCCTTTGAACCTTTGATTTGGTTGACTGAGGATTTTGAGTCTAAAAATTCTCTTTTCACTATATCCATTTCTTTGTTAAAGAAATTTTTCATCTTCTGTGTTTGCTCTCTTATTTTCTTCTTTAGGTTTTCTTTTAGATCTTTCCAATGTTTAATAATCAGATTGTTGATAGTTTTTTTCCAGTTTTCCATCTCACTCCCTATTTGTGAACTCCGTGGTTGGGGAGTTGTGGGTTTGAGGCAAAGCTTTTCTAGCATTATTTCTCATTTTTAGAGAATTTCTTGTTGGAACTTGAAGTAAATTTTTTTCACCTTGTTTTATGTGTGAAGCTTTGTGTATTATTGACTTGGTTGTTCTTCTGTATTTCACTGAATGTGAATTATAGATTATTGCTGGGGAGTGGGTCCTGAGACTCTTCTCTGGTTGTTCTTCTGTGGGATCTTCTTGGTGTGTTGGGTTTTCTTTTTTGTCCCCTCCATGGCTTGGATTAGGGTTCTGTCAGGATAGTTGAGTTCAATAGCAGGTTCCCTAACTTTTGAACTAATTTTGTCTTTTACAATATCCATTGCCTCTTGAAATAAGGAAACACAATTAAAATGAACATCAATTGAATATAACACTACATTATACTAATTACTTTGTTCCTTCTATAACTATTACATTGATAATTACTGTGTATGATAGAAATTGTAGATTTAGCAATTATGTCCTGTAAGAAAAAATATTTCCAATTAAAACAGAAGGAGAAAAAAAACCAGAAAAAAATTTCAAGAGAAGAATAAAAAGAAAGAAAAAGATGAATATAAATTTTTTTTTCAAGGTTATGTGTTGGGGATAGATGATCAGTGTCTATTTGTGATTTTTTTAGTAGAAACCCAGAGCCAGACATGCTGTGATCACAAGGTGGAGGCTTTACAGGATTCTACGGGTGGAGGTCAGGTTACCAGGACCTGAGTCTAGAGCTCAATCAGCTGGGATTCTCTGGGCTGCCACTGCCACAAAGAATTTGTGCTAACTCAAGTTCTGAGGGGCTATCCCTTGCTGGCCTCCTCTGGGGGAACTGTAACTCCAGAGGGCTTCCAGATTCCAGGCACAGGGGGGGTGAGTGCAGAGCAGCACGCCCTCTGCTGGTTGTATATGCAGTTCCTCTAGACTTCCTGGACCCAGACCCTGTGCTCTCTTGGCACGCTCTGGACCCACTTTAGGCAGTCACGTGGGCCCTTCAATTTAGGGACGGGAACTGCACTAAGCTTGGATCCCGCATGCTCCTCCAGCCTGAATTTTTCTGGGCTGATTAATGCCTGGGCTAGTCCCAGAATTGCTTTACCGGTTTCAACCTCTGAGTGTCAACAAGGTTCTGATAGGATTGCAGAGAAATCTGTTTTTGATTTTGGCCTGAGGGATCCCTGAATTGGGGAAGGGGAAAGGAGGTGAACTAGATTCCTGTTTCTTTCCCCCCATGGCAGAGACACCTAGGTAGGCAGCCTCAGGTTCTGACAGTCTTCTACTCATTTGGGATCACTGTAGGGGCTGCAGAATCTTGATGTGGCTAATGAAAGCCCTCCTTGCTCTGTCTTGCCTGCCCTTTCAAGATGGATACCGTCCTTTCTCTTCCTGAACACCTAAGAGATGCTGTGATGCCCTCAGGCTTTGTAGGCAAATCTGAATCCTTCTGGTGCAGTGCTGGGCTTCTACCTGAATTCAGGATTTATTGTGGTAAAAATCTGAATTCCTGTAAATCAGTGTTCCTCATATCCCCCACCATGTAGAACCAACAGCTGAAGTGCTGGCTGTGGCACCACCACTGCAGCAAATTATCGCTTACCCCAGAGACCTGCTGGGATTGGTAGAGATCTTTTCACCTTATAATGTTTGTAGGTTTCCAAGTTTCCAAGCATCTTCAATAGTACCCTGGTGAGTTCCAGTGTCGGTGATGGACTCCATCTTCTTGATGCTTTAGGTCTGGTGGAATTTGAATCCTAATTCAGAGTGTCAGAAGGGACACAGCTGGTTTGCTGTCCACCATGAACCCATTAGTTCTCAAATATAGCATTCTTATTTGGACCTTTTTTTTGGGGGTGGGGGGAGGGCTTGGAAGACATTATTCCAAGATTTCCTAGATTTTAGAGTTTGTGCTAAGACATCAGAATTAATTCTGATTGGCTTGCCTCTAAATATGACCCGATGTTTCTCTCTTTTAAATTTTTTTTCTTGTTTTAATTATAACGTGTTGTGGAGAGTTTCTTTTTGAACTTGCTTATTTGGGGTTCTGAATATATCCTGTATCTGAATATCCATGTCACTATTGAGCTTTGGAAAATTTTTCTGTTATTACCTGGAAGAGGTCATCGATGTTCTTAGCCTCTATCTGACAACCCTCTTTGATTTCATTGATTCTTAAATTTGAACCCTTAATGTTGTCCCAGAGTTCTTGTATATTATGATCATGGTTACTCATTTTCTGTTAATACTGCCTAAATGTTCAAGTCCAGCTGTTTTGTTTTCCAGCTCTGAGATTTTTTCTTTGGCATGGTCTACTCTATCAGAGACTTTCAACTAAACATTGTATTTGATTTATTGTGTCTTTAATTTCCAAGATATTCCAAATATAAAGACATTTTCAATATATTTATCTCCTTATTGAATTTCTTATTCGTATCCTATAGTGACTTTTTTAAG
The DNA here is from genome assembly GCA_004027875.1 of Aplodontia rufa. Lineage (NCBI taxonomy): Eukaryota > Metazoa > Chordata > Mammalia > Rodentia > Aplodontiidae > Aplodontia > Aplodontia rufa. Next base: position 3,673 of record PVKS010037625.1, read on the forward strand.
TCATTCAATTGCTTTTCTGTATTTTCTTGGACTTCTTGATTATTTTTATAATCATTCTTTTGAATTCTTAGTATTTTATTTACTTCCATATCTTTGTAGTCAGTTTCTGGGGGAAGGAGCTATATAAGCCAAGTAGTTCTAAAAGAAGGCAAAAATACAGTTTATGAAGAGAAAAGAAAATGTGATGGAATGGTACAAGAGAGTTTAGAATGTTCAAACTGTGAGCACAGAAAAAGCAGAAGAGATGTAATGAGTGATGGTTATAAAAAAAGGAGGAGAAAAATAAAACAGAGCAAAGGGAGAAAGAACAAGAGAATTGGCTTTTAGAGGGTTAATAAAGGAGAGAAGAGAAGATAAAGAGATAAAACATAAAGAAACAAACCCTCTAACCCTCAATAGACAAGTAAGAATAAACTAAAAATGAGAAAAAAGAAACATAAATGAGTATTATGTATAGCCACAAACCAATCTCACAGCAAGAACACACATAGGAGGAAAGATTCCTAATGAAAAATGAAGGAATTATCTCCACTGAGTTGATTAAAACTGTTGACAAGGATAGATAACCACTGTGTATGCCCAGTTGTCCTTTCCATTTCTTCTTGAGCTATGTATCCCCTAGAGAGAGTGAGGGTGTTGTTAAACCATTCCTCTTTTTGTGTTCTTCACTGAGGTGCCAGCTGAAGCTGGTTGAAATAGTTTTCAACTTTCCTTTTCATCAGTATAAGGTAGGACAGAATGGGAAATACAGTTGATTGTAGTTTTGTCCAGATAGAGCAGATTGATGTACTCTCAGTGGGCGACTGCTGCAGAGTTCTAAGTGTGGAGTTCTGGCAGCTGGGGTTTATCTCCAATCAGGCCTTAGGGACTTCGTTGGATGGTATCTTCTCTGGAGAGATTAGATCAATACACCCCTAGCACCAGGCAGATGCTGATCTCAACTGGAATTCTGGATCTCAGTCTCTTGAGAATTCTACTTGTGGAAAAGGGGCGCTAACCTCTACAGGCATCTCACACTCTGATACCCTTGAATATGGCCCTCGCAGGCTCAGTTCCTAAATGTATTCATGCCTACCTGTTCAATTTCTGGGCAGTCTTTGGCTGGTCACCTCAGCTGCCAGACTCAAAAGGACAGAAAATTATACTCCCTTCTGTATCTCTGACTTGAATCATGCAGGGTACAATCTTCTCCATGACTATTTCACTCCTGTTGTGCTAGGTACACCCTAGGCCACATGGCATGTGCTTGTTGGGACAGTATGGCAGTATGATCTCCTGGGTTCCCACAGACACAGGGTGCAGCATGCCCTCCTTAAGATGGCTCCCCAGCGCAGCTCTCCCATTGCTAGTTGAGAACCGGTTCACTGTGTAGCTTCTGGATCAGCTAAGTTCAAGCTACTATTTTATTCTCCAGGTTTTTCTGTGCAAATGCGTCTGTTCTGGTCTTCTCTTTGTGGTATCCTTCCCCTCTCTGGTGAACTGGCACTATCGCTGCAGCTCACTTGGCTCCAGTGTATGCTGTCTTGTTCTTTGTTCAATCCACTCAAATTTCTGCGGCTCTAAGAGACTCTCGCATTCTATTATTGAATTTCAGTGAATTCCCTCTTTCACCCACCTTGCGGAGAAACAGTACTCTTGCTGCTTTGATCCCAAGCCATGGAGCAACTGCAAGTACATTCTTTCTCTAATTTTTCTTCTTGAATCTCCTAATACTTATTGTTTCAAACCACTAAGTTTATGGCGATTTGTTATGATCGCAATAAGAAACTTATTTGTTGTCTTACTGAATTGTGTGCCCATGGGGATCTAGAGATGCCAGGTCGACAAGGATTTTGGGTAAGTGGGCTGTGTAAATGCATTGGCAGAGTGTGGTTTTGTTTCATGGAAAGGCTGACTGAGATCCGAGAGGCATTTGGTGGTGGTGATATCCTCTGGTGCTCTCCCAGGTAGAGGTGTACCCAGCACCAAGAGCTGTGGGCTGGGGTTTGGAGACTTGGGTTCTTCTCTCAGCTGGATAATCTCAAGTTGTTAAGATCATCTCTGTGTTGCCAGTTGTCTCCTTCATGAAACCCAGAAGCTGTACCGAAACCCCCTCTCCAACCACCATTTAGGGTTGGGTGACCAGGAGGAGTGCCATGTAGGATCTAGCTTCTTTGCTGGGAAATGTTCTCCTACTGTTAATGCCTCCTTTCTATCTCTGAAATCCACCAACATGTGCATCCATCACCCTATCGAAGTAGAAATCACCCTTACTTCCCACCAGGTCTGTTGCTCTATTTTCTAAATATCCTATTTCCAATTTTATTTGCATATTTTTCCTTCTGTAAAAAGCAGCCACACTGACATGTACAACACAGTTTTAACCATGCATCCCCAAGCGTAATGCCAAGCAGAAACTTCCTGTGCCCCTTGGGTAAAGGCCCCATCCTTCTATCCCACCCCTTCTGGCTCTGCCTCCTCTCCAGTGGCCCTTGAACTTGCTCAGCTGGTTCCCACCCCACTGGCTTTTCACAGCTCCCTCCTGCCCCCTGGCCTTGTCCTGTCTTCTGCGAGTGCTCTCTAAGCTGCGCTTTCTTTCATTAGTTCCTAGTCATCTTTTGAATCTTAGCTTGCTTGTCTTCCTCACAAAGTCTTTTATGACTTCCTAGATTTGGTCAAGACGCTTGTTACAACTCTTAAAATTCCCCCGTCTTGGTCTGTTTTATGCTGCTATGCTGGGTAACTTATAAACAGACATTTATTTTCTTGCAGTGCTGGAGGCTGAGAAGTTCAAGATCAAGGTGCCGGCAGTACACGTGAAGGTCTCTGAGACCTGAACTTGAAACTAATTTAGTCTTTCTTGAGCAAAGCACTCACTGCACACCCACTTGCTATGAGCTTTAGATCTGGTCCTATGGTTGTCTGTCCTCACAGGCCAATGACAACCTTGTAAATTGTTGCACCCAGGAAAGGGCCCTGTTAGTGGTTTTATCACAAGAGAAAAGGAAAACCAGGAACTTACTTGATGCCAAAGGAGGAAATACTGAGCCCATCTTTGCTCTGTTCATTCTGGTGACTCCTTGAAGGTGTTTGCTGCTTCTCTCCTCCTGTTCTAATCCCACCCTACCAATAGGGGTCAACCGAATGACCCCCTCTTCCAGGAAGCTCACTGTGACTGCCTCAGTCCACAGAGATTGCTTCTTCCCCCAATTGTCAGTTGAATTTAGCCATCCCTACCCAATTGGTTCCTATTTAATATTTCTTTAAAATATGCTTTTTTAAAACTTTAAATCAATATAGGGTAATTGTAGATATTTATGGGGTACAGTGTGATATTCCAATACACATATGCAATAATTAATGGCCAGACCAGAGAAATGGACACATCCATCACTGCAGACATTTATCATACACTATTGTATAATTCGAAGTATACAATTAATTGTTGCCAACCACAGTAATTCTCTTGTACCATGGGACTTCAGAAGTTATTACTCCTATCCTAATTAATCTTTAGTGGACTTACCATCAATTTTTTCCTCCTCAGTTTCAGCAAAAACTACATTTCAATGACTGCCCTGGACGTCTGTCCCTGGAGGTTAGATGTCCCCATCTCCATCTCTCTGGCTCTTTGCCTACTGGTTTTCTAACTGATGTCAGCCTTGCACCCAGCCCCAGGCCTGCATTTGTTCTTCTGAATTCCGGCCTATGTTGCACCGAGTCTTCCATTCCCCAAACTGGGAGTCCCCAGGGCCATTGCTGTTCAGGTTTGGGCTTGGTTCCTGCAAGCTGGTCACAGTGCAGCCCTGAGGTGAACAGCAGGGACTTTGATTTCAACTTACTCTAGGTTCAGATTCCAATTCCCTCTTGTTTTGTAGCTGCAGGGAATTGCTTGATTTTCAGGTTTCTCATATGGAAATACTAAATGCTTTTATAACATACTCTGTAACATATAATATATAGTGTAACATAGGAACAGTATACTATAGTGTAATAAGGGTAGAGATAATAAAAGTACATAACAGCATTTTTAAAGGAGGATTAAAGGAATAATGCAGTCTTTGCCCTTAATGAATGATTGATGAGCATCACTGGTCTCAGTACAATGTGGCTCCTGTGATTTTTTTTCTTTTGAGGGTCTGGGGGTTGCTTTCTGTCCTGGGTGAGAGCAACTATTCCCACCCTATCTGGACTCCTTGGCTGGGTCAGCAGCAGTCTGAAAGGTAGGTAGTGTCACAGGATTTCAGCAATAAGGTGTCCAGTCCTCTGCCGCCCCAGGGAGACTTCCAGAGCTTCCTTCTTTGCTCTCAGAGGCCAGTTTGTTGGCCTCCCATCTGCAGGTGTGCAGAGCTCTGTGCATAGCCAACACAGGCACCCAGGAGGCCCGGCTCCCTGCAGATCTGCTCTTCATCCCAAGCCAGTTGAAAGTCCACCCCTGCCAGCTGAGTGGTGTCTGCTGGAGTGGAGTTCACGGAACCTCCCTTAAGTGAAGGTCTCCTCATTCCATTGAGAAGACTGCAGAGGGCCTTGTGCATCACCAGGGTGAGCTCTGACGTGGACCAAAGCGTGAACCCACAAACAGCAGAGAAAGTTAATCAGCCATGGAGGGAGAGCAGAGAGAGCGGGAGAGAGACCAGCTCTGGAGTTCTGAGACTTGCAAAAGACTCTTGGGAAACTCATGATTGTGTTTGGAAAGCAATTTCTTCCTGTGAGGGGAAAACACATTATATTTATTTTCTCTGCGAGGAGGCAGGTTTATCCTAGCTCCCCCTCCTGTCACCCAGCCTTGCATTTGCTGCAGCTGAAAAAGTACCTGGAAAAGCAAAAGGTGTCCATGTGGGATGCAGTCCTTACAGGGCACTGTGAAGACTGGTGTCTCTGCTGGCCAGTGGCCACCTGGCTGAGCATCGGGAAGGAACAGCCTTCTGCTGAATGGCATGGGCAGGTGCAGCCAGGCCCTGCTTTGTCAGGGGACACGAACTCCATCCTCTCATGTAGGGCAACTGCACCTCCCAATGTACCTGACCACAAGACAGACAGAGGCAGCGTCCTTACCTGCTTTGCAGATGTCCAGGCTGAGTTCAGTGCATGTCACCTGCCCAGGTTGCATATTGAGGCCACAGTGGAGCGAGAACTGGGATCTAAGCCACAAGCTGCCTCTGCATAACTTTTGGGAAAATTGATTTCTCATGCATCTGGCAACCTTTTACTTTTAAATAGCAAACTTCAATTATATGCAGCAGGAAAGAGAATTGTTTATGTCCCCTGTGTTTCCATCACTCAGCTCTGTCAGTTATTAGCAGTCAGCATTCTTCTTTTATCTATTCCCCCCCCAATTTTTCTTAATGAAAGTGTTAGTTTTCTGTTGCTGTGACAAAATGCCTGAGATAAACAACTTAAAATGAGGAAAATTTTGTTTTGGATTACAGTTTTCAGAGGCTGAAGTCCACGGTTGGTGGGTTCTATTGCTTTTGAGCCTGAGACAAGGCAGAATATTATGGAAGCACATGGTGTAGGAAACTGCTCACCTCATGGTGGCTGGGAAGCATAAAGAGAAGGAGAGACAGGAAGGGGCTGGCTTCTCCAGATTCCCTTCAAGCCACGCCTCCAGTGACCTACTCCCTCCAGCTAGACCCCTCTTCCTGAAGTTTCCACCACCACTCATATAGCACTGATGACAACCTTTAACATGTGAACCTCTGGGAATATTTAAGATCCAAAGCATAACAGTTGGATATGTTAAAGCAAATCCCAGACAGACATTATGTCATATTACCCAGGAATAATTCAGTAAGTACCTCTAGCAAAGATTTAACAAATGAGCATAACCACCATGCCATAGTAGGGAATGCTTAATATCACATAATTCCATCTGTTTTGTATCCCTGATTTACCAAAGAGTTATTTTTTTTTGACTTGCCAACTTAAAGCAATTATCTAAAGTTGATAAGATTGTAGGAATTGTGCAAGGAGCTCTCAGATATGCTTTGCCTGGATTAGCCAAATGCTTTGATTTTGCTCTTTTTTTTTATTTATTATTTTTGTATATGTTCCTTCAATTTTGTGAGAGCACACTGGAGACATCCTATTCTTATACATGTAAACATTTCAGTGGATATTCCTGAAGGCAAAGGCGTTCTCTCATGGAGCCATAGAGGAATTATCAAGAGCCAGGAATTTAGCACCCAGAGGATTCCCTATTCTCATCCACATTCAACCTTTAACAATTTTCCCAGCAATTCTTTTATAGTTGTGCATTTGCCTCCCAGTCCAGATGCAACACAGGAGCATGCATTTAGTTGTCTTTGGTCTTTTTCATGTGGAACATTTCCTTAGCCTTTGTCTTTTTTTTATTTTATTTATTTATTTATTGCTTTTAAAGAGAGAAGGATAGAAAGAGAAAGACACAGAGAGCGAGACAGAGAAAATCAACCTTCATTGAGTTTCCCACATGACTTTTGTTGCTCTGACACTCAGTTGTGTATGTGGGTGCTGGGGCCTGAACCCATGTACTTGCGCATGCAAGGCGTGTGCAGTAACCGCCAAGCCACCGCTCCAGCTCTAGCCTTTGTCTTTCTTGACCTTGTCGTTTTTCAAAGGTACAAGCCAGCTGTTTTGTAGCATGCCTCTTAATTCAGTTTGTCTGAAGTTTCCTTATGATTCAATTTATGTTATGTCTTTTTGACAGAAATATCAAAGGTGCAATGTTGTGCTGATCTCAGAGCCTTCTACGCAGAGGTAATATTGGTGAAAATGATTTTGGTCTTTTGGTCAGTGTGGTGTCTCCTAGTTTTTCCATTCTATTGTTAATTTTTGCAAATTAGCAGGGAGCTCTTAGAGAATATGTCAGCATCCTGGTTCTCGTTAAAATTTGGTCAGTTTCAGGGTCTATTGTGATTTACTAACTTTTTAAATCTATATTTTAGGTGACATACTAATAAATACTGTAAACAAGGATCTCTCTTCCTGTTTATTCATCAATGTTTAGAACCATATGAATTTGTAGATTTTTATTTTACTTAATGTGCCATCATCAATTATTATTTAGTTTTGATGCTCAGGTTTCCCCAGGGTTGGCCAGTGGGAATCCTGTGATCCCAGCTCTTGTGATCTTTTTCTATGTCTCATTGTTCTCTAAGCCCTTCCTTAATTTCTGGTTCGACAAGGTGTTTCACGATGCCCTGTTTTCCCTGTTGCAGTTTGGAGTCAGCTTTTTAAAGGGATTCTGATTCTTTTTAGTGGCAAAGTGTTTAGAAATCAAGACTGGGGCACCGGTATACCCTCTGTTCCTGTTACATCAATCCTGATCCGATGCGTTCTAGTTGCTCCCCCTTGCCATGTTAGAATGTCACACTCTACTACTGAGAAAGCTGCCTTTGTTATTCTCAAAGTATTTGCTTAATTGCTCAAGCCTAGAGTACACAGAAAGTGATTTTAGAATTATTAACTCTTATCAAAATGAAAAGAGAACCTGCTGACCAGAGTTCAGCATTTGTTTATATTCTATTTTTTAAAAAAGTAAAACTTACTTAGAGAAACGTGAAAATTCCAAGTGTACATTTTAATTGGTTTTGACAAATGCATGCCAACTTGTAATCCAAATTTGCATCACCTTAGAAAATTCTCTTAGACTCTTTCCCAGTCAACCTCCTTTCCACTGCTGATTACTGATTTTTTCCCCCACCATAGTTTAGTTTTGCCGGTTGCAGAACTTCACGTAAATGAAATCATGCAATATTCTCTGGTGTTTGGATCCTTTCACTTATCATACTAATATCTGCAAGATCCATTCATATTGAGCATATAACAGTTTATTCCTTTTCATTAATAACAGGACTGCGTGTTTAGCCATTCTCCCACCCCCTGCCTCAGCCTCTTGCTATTATGAATGAAATGACTGTGAACTTTCTGTACATGTCTTTTTGTGTACATGTTTTCATTTATTTTGTGTAAATAATTAGGGGTGGAATTTCTGGGTCATAGGGTAGGTAAATATTTAACTTTTATTTTGTTAAGAAAATGATAAACTCAAAGAACTTTTTTCTTTCAGATAGTTTTACAGTGAATTGTAGGATTTAAACAAGGTCCACATATTGTATTTGATTTTTTTTTCTTGTGGCATGAGGATTTAACCTAAGGCTTTAAACTTGTTAGGCAAATACTCTACCACTGAGCTGCATTGGGTTATATGTCTTTATCAGTCTCTCTTCCTCTTTAAAATTAAAAAATTACATTAATTGACATATCCTTAGTGTATTACATTTATGGATGTTTTAATATCTGAATACAATGTGGAGTGATTAAATAAAGCTAATTAACATATCTATCATGCTGATTACTTGACAATTTTTGTGGTGATTCCTTGGAAATTTACTCTTAATTATTTTGACATATGCAATACATTATCATTGACCATTGTCACCCTGATGTTCAATAGATCTCAAAACGTGTTCCGTCTGGCTGCGTCTTCACCAGTAACTCTCCATTTCTTCACTGCTTCTCCAGCCTCTGCTCACTGTTCTTGTACTCTCTACTTCTATTAACTTGGCTTTTTTAGATTATACATATATAAATGAAATCATGCAGTGGTTGTCTTTCTACACATTATTATTAAGAATTATACTAAGTAAGTAATAATGGCTTATTTCAAAAAATAAGTATGATGTCCTCTAGATTCATCTGTGTTGGACCCAACAACAGAGTTTTTGTTTTTCCAGTCTGAATGGTATTCCATTGTATATATAGACTATATTGCTAATCATGGGAAGTACAAAAGAAAACCACAATGAGATATCACCTCACAACATGTAGAGTGATTTTTATCAAAAAGATAAAAGATAACAACTGCTGACAAGAGTACAGAGAAAAGAAGATGCTTGTACACTACTGATGGGAAGGTAAATATGATCTATTTTCTTTGCAATTTCATCACATTTTATTAATTTTTCACAGTGCATTTGACCTGTGAAAAATTCCACACTCGGGATGTGATTGGTGACTTTTTCATTATGTCATTTAGCTTGTTACTCTATTCTCAATATTTCCTGTTGTCTTGCAGCTATATCTAGAGATTAGGAAGATTTGAGTTTTTCTTTAAAGAAGGAACTCTTCAAATGTTCTTGGTGGAACTATATGTTTTGTATTGTAAAGCACTGAGTCACATAATGAGTAGTTATATTCCAGTTTTAGTTTTCTAAAAAATGAATTTGTGTGTTTAAAGGGAATCAGCCTAATCTCTCCATTAAATGTTCCCCATTAAGCTTTCAGCCAAGCTTCTTAGCATTCACTCATAGTTACAGACCAATGGTTTCATAGGCATTGCCGATGGTCGTATTGCACCTCTCCTTATCTTTATTAAATGAGGGTTTTTTTTTTTTTAAAGAAGAACTTGCCTCTGATAATCTTTTCATTACTCTGAAATAGAATATACATAGGAAAGGTAGGATAAATGTTTGATTTTGGCATGGTACCAAATCTTGGAGCAATAAGTTGGTACCTTAGCAACCTCCAGTGGTGATGATTGAGATTTATTTATTTTTTTAGCATCATGATTAACTCATGCATTTTTATGTGCAGCAATGCGTCACTTACAGGGATTCAGCCTGGGAAATGCATTGCCAAGTAATTTTGGCTTTGTGGGAACATCGTAGAGTGTACACAAACCTAGATGGTCTGGGTCAATCGCTCCAAGAGGCTTCTTGATGCAGTAAAGAGATGTGTGAACCTGAGCTGTTGGGCTGCTGCTAGCACCACACAGCACATGTTTTCACAGGGAACATTTTTTTGAATAAGTAAGAGTATGCTCTACAACACTGATAAAAATTATAGTTTGGTAGGTACACAAATGAGTAGCATAGTTGTTCATTACTATTATCAAGAGTTATGTACTGTTCATGATTGAATGCGCTATGCTTTTGTGTGGTAGGTTTGTTCACACACACATCACCACCAACATGTGTGGAATGGGTTCCACTGTGATGTTGCTATGGCTACGACATCACTAGGTGATGGGAATGTTTCAGCTCCATTATGATCTTAGAGGACCACCTTCGCATGGGCAGTCTGTAGTTGACTGAAATGTTCTAAAATACATAGCTGTATTTGCTGTGTTTTAATCCCTTACAGTCATAATTTATTTAGTACATTATGTCATGCTAGGTCAGTGGGTGCCTTTGACTTGGATCCTATGACTTTTTAGCATGATCTTATTTATCTTCAATAACTTCCTGGCTTTCTTGACCCAGGACAGCTTAGATTCATCTTGTGTATCTTCAGTGCCAGACTTGGGATCAGTCATTTCTGTGTGGAATCCTGCTCTCTCTCTGTGGGAAATGATATTCAGAGAGTGCAGTCTGGCATGGGGTTGCTCATTGCTTCAGGGTGTTGTTGCTTCCTGCCCTTTTCAGTTGTCTGAAATAGGAAATACATATTTTTAGAAATAATAAAATAGGAGTTCATACTGATATTTTCCATTCAAATTGAACTTCATAGGATCTTTAACTTTGTTTGATTTTTACTCTTAAACTCAACATTTTGGCTTCTAATGACATTAATCATTTACTATAAAATGTGTAATAATTTAAAGACAAAACAATACCCATATTACTACTGTATGCAGTTTCTCTTCTGTGTGTGTCAATGATATCCATGTGCTGGCTGGGCTTGCCTAGGCTGCCAGGAGGGTCCAAGGCAGCTCACTCCCCTGCCTGGTTCCATGCAGGGATGGCTGGACATCTGGGATGACCTTGGCTCTCCTCCTTCTCCAAGTAACCTCAGTGTCTTTCACTGCAGTGGTCCCTCTGGCAGAGTAAAAGGTCTTACAAGGTGGCTCAGGGTTCTAAGAGAGGGGTAGAAACTACCTGTCTCCTCCAAGGCTGGGTTTTGTCATTTTTGCCATATTCTATTGGTCAAAGCATCCATAGTCAGCCCATATTCAAAGGGAAGGAAAGTAGATCCCAATTATGGGCAAAACAGGTGTCAGATATTACAAATCTATATTTAAATCACCCCCCCCCTGCATCCTCACACTTCAAGACACATACTCTAAACGGTAAACTTTAAGACCTACTCTAAAGGGTAATCTATTCTGCACCTTTCGTCACTAAGGAATGTAACCTGGCAGACGTTATATATGTTAGTACTACACTAACCTCCATCCTGTGGAATTCCCATTGTGTATTTATTCATCAAGCCCCCACTTGATGAACTTTGGCTTTATTTCCAATCTCTGATCTTTATAAAAAGTGCCCCAATAAATATCTTTGTACATACATCATTATGTGGTTTTCTGACCACAATGGTTCCTAGAAGTGTAACTGCTGGGTGAGAAGATCATGAACATGTGACTCTGTAGACATGGCCAACTTCCCCTCGGTGGAAGCAATGTATGAATGCATATTTCACCCTAGCCTCTCCAGAATAACTTTGTCAGACTTGGATTTTTGCCAATTTACTAAGTGAGAAATTATATTTCTTTTCCTTTCCTTTCCTTTTCTTTTTTTAAGAGAGAAGGACAGTGAGAGAGAGAGAGAGAGAGAGAGAGAGAGAATCAATTTTTATTGAGTTTTTCACATGGCTTTCGTTGCTCTGACACTTAGTTGTGTACGTGGATGCTGGGGTTTGAACCTGTGTACTTGCGCATGCCAGGCAAGCACTGTAACCACCGAGCCACCGCTCCAGCCTCAAGAAATTATATTTCAGTTTACCTTTTCTGGTATTCTTTATTGTGGTCTAACATGCAAATGTGCATAGTGAACTAAAATAAATATAAAGTTTGATACATTTATACATTTTGTAAATGTTTGGTTTCTATATCTTTATATTGTATAACTATCATCAATATAGAAAATATTTCTAGGAAATCACCAGAATTCTTCTTTCTGCTTCTTGTTAGTCCATATTGCTGCCAGAAGTGATACTATTCTGATCCCAGCACTGTGGATGTCTTTATTTTGTAAAAGTGAATTACACAGGTGCACTTTTTTGTTTTGGCTTCTTTCATTTGACATAGCATCTTTAAGATTCATCCATGTTGATTATATATAATGTGCTGGTTACCGTTTACTGCCATATAGTATTTCACTGTATGGATAAATAAATTATTACACATTAATTCTGTTGAAAGATAGTTTCTAATTTGGGGGGGCTCTTTTGAATAATGCTCATATAAGCCTTTCTGTTTTTGTCTTTTTTGGACATTTGAACTTTCTTCTCGTGGTTATGTTTTTAAAATGATTTCTGGGTCATGGGATAGCCAGATGTTTAGCTTTAGTTGACACTTCCATTGTCTGATTTGGTTGTGCAAATTCACATCTTACCAGCAGCCTGTTTTGTTGATCCATATTCTTGCCAACAGTTGTTTGTTATTAGTCTTTTATAAATACTAACTATTCTGGTGGGGATGTAGGCATGTCTCATTATGATTTATATTTTTATTTTCTTAGGGACTAATGACATTAAGCATATTTTCATAATCATTTGAACACCTTCTCTTATGATACATCTGTTTATGTCTCCTTGATGATTTTAGAAATTCTTTTTGTATTCTAAATTTGAATCTTCACATAGTTATTTTTTTTAAGAGACAGGGACAGTAAGAGAGAGAGAAAGAGACAATCATTTGTTATTTAGTTTATCATGTGGCTTTTGTTGCTCCAACACTACATTGTGTATGTGGTGCTGGGGTTCAAACTTGTGTTCTCATGCATGCCAGGCAGGCACAATAACCACTGAGCCACTGCTCAAGCCCCGTCACATATAGTTTTAATTTGGTCTGATTTTAATCAAGGTTGAGTATGTTTTTATTTAACTAAAAGGTACTGAATCTTTTGAATATCAGTTCTTATTTAAATTTGGTTGTTAGTCTTTTTTCCTTCATTAGATTTTCATGTAGTTGGGTTATTAGTCCTTTATCTATTATAGTCATTGCAATAGTTTTCCTTGCTTGTCACTTTCTTTTGACTTTATGAATTTTTTTCTTTTAGCTGTGCAAAGATTTTGTAATGTACGCACACACACGCGCACACACACACATTTTCTTTTATTGACTCTTGATTTTAAGTTGTAGCTAGGACAGATTGTCCTAAGTTTTTTTTTAACATTAAAATCTCTAATTCATTTGTAATTTATCCTGATGTATGATATGAGGAATGAATCTATTTTGGGATTTTTCCATATGGTCATCCAGTAGTCATATTTATTAAAGCTTGATCTGTTCTCATATGTTTGAGACACTTACTGACTCATCATACATTAAATTGCCCTATCTACTTAGGTCTATTTTTTGATTTTCTATTCTAGACCACTAGACTGCCTGTTAACTAGGGAAATAACCAGGCAGCTTTTTTTCCAATAAGGGCTTTAATATGTTTTAATATTCAGAAGAACTGGCCTCACCCCTCCCCTGTGTTGCTTCTGTTTTCAGGGTTTTCTTGTTTTCTTGGTTATTTTTGCTGTTAATTTTTCCATGTAAACTTTATTATCAGAATTTTTAGTTCTAGAAAATAATATAACCTGATAGATCTCTATAGGGAGCTCAGTAAGCCTAAGTTAACACAGAGAAAATTGATGTTGTAATGATATTGAATTTTTAAACTAAGAGCATGTCTTCCTATTGGTTCAAATTATTTTTATGTTTTCAGGAGTATTTTAAAAGTTTTCTCATATACTCTACACACTTTTCTTGTTAGTTTAATGCCTAGATATTTTGTCTTAGTTTTTCTTTCTGAATGGGTTTTTTCTCTTTCCTTCAGTATCTTCTTCTTTTTTTTTTTTTAGGTCAGCACTACCTTTTTTATTTATTTATTAGATGGATATAGAGATATAATTGAGGGGAAAACATTATCAAACATTCAAGAGCCAGTGTATATATACTTAGTTATCCAGGGCTAATGCCATATCCCCTGTTGCTGTTTCCCCCAGAAGAACTCCTGAGTTAAATGGATATCTCATATAGGACAGAGATCTCCTTCTGAGATGATTCCCCCATATTCCCACCCTCCAGTCTCCTAGGATTTCTTCCTACCCCCCCAGCCCCCTCTCTATGCCTTCAAGTGTCCTAGGGAGTCATCTCCCTGTTGCATTGAGAATCATACAATTTGAAGTTATTGTTAGCTTAACTGTCTAAAATACAGCTTCCCCATGTATTCTAGCTTCCACAGATGAGAGATACCATTCAGCCCTTGAGTCTCTGAGATTGGGATACTTCACTTAGCATAATTCTTTCCATCTGCATCCATTTGGTATCAAAAGCCATAATATCGTCTTCTCTAATGGCCAAGTAGTATTCCATTGTATATATGTACCAAAGTTTTTGTATCCATTCGTCGAGTGAGGGGCATCTGGGTTGGTTCCATAATCTAGCTATAGTAAATTGAGCTGCTATAAACACTGATGAAGCCACATCACTATAATATGCTGATTCTAAGTCTTTTGGGAAAATACCCAGGAGTGGGATAGCTGGGTCATAAGGTGGTTCCATCCTTAATTTTTTGAGGATTCTCCACACTACTTTCCATAGTGACTGTACCAGTTTGCAGTCCCACCAGCAGTGTAACAGTGTTCCTCTTTTCCCACAGCCCCTCTAGCATCTGTCATTGTTTGTATTCTTCATTTTTGCCACTCTAACAGGAGTGAGGTGGTATCTCATTGAAGTTTTGATTTGCATTTCCCTTATAGCTAATGATGTAGAGCATTTTCTCATATATTTATGGGCTTTCTGGACTTCCACTGGTAAGAAGTTTCTTTTTAGATCTGTAGCCCATTATTGATTGTATTATTTGTGATTTTGGTGTTTAGTTTCTTTCGTTCTTTGTATATTCTGGATATTAGCCCTCTATCCGAGGTGTAGCAGGCA
>PVKS010037626.1:0-18502 GCA_004027875.1 Aplodontia rufa
TGTTAGATCAGCTCATGGTTATCCTGGAACTGACACAGCATCACTTCTGGCATATTCTGCTAGTCAAGGCAGTCACAGGGCCACCCAGGTTCAAGGAAGAGAAGAAATGGATCCTACCTCATGCCAGGAGAGGGATATATCTGCATTGCCAACAAGTATGTGGGAAGAGAGAGAATTGTTGTAGTCATCTTAGAAAAGCACAATCTGACACTGAATATGCATATACACAGTTGCACATTTCTTTACTCTTTTTGTTTGTTCATTTGTTTTAGAGCTTTTCCAAAGCTAAAAGCTTGTATACTAACCTATCATGGTTTAGTAGAAACGAATATCATTGCCTGTATCTAGAACTTGGGCCACATATGTACTTTTGTTTTAATGTATTTTAATTTTATATATAATTTAAATCACACCAGAAATTGCTGCTTCTGTTTTGTATAGTCACTTTAATTTAGGTTTTCCATACATTTTCTCTTTGGTTGGTTTTTATTCCTTCCTATGGCTAAAGTCTTCCAATTGGGATCATTGTCATTGCGTGTGTCCTTTAACATTTCCTATATTAAAGTATTTATGCATATATTTTTAAGAATTAGGTTTTACTATATATTTCACTTTCGTTCTTGAAAGATATCTTTCTCAGAATATAGGTTTCTATTTTGCAGACATTTTCTTTAAGATATCCTTCTATGGTCTTTTGACTTTTGTTCTTGCTGGCGATACACCTACTGCAAATCTAATTGTTGCTTCTTTGAAGATCTTTTGGCTGCTTTTAAAATGTTTCTTTTTCATTTTTTGTTTTCCCACTTGCTTGCTTGCTTTTAGTAGTTTTATTATGATGTGGCTTTTGACTTTCTACTTAATAGTTTCTTGTTAAGGAGTCCTGATGATTTTCAACAATTTTAATATTATTTGTACCCCAGTCTATTTTTCTTATCCTGCTGGAACTTCCATTACATGTATGTTAGACATTTTCCATTGAACTTTCATGTCTCTTATATCCTTTCCTTTGTATTTCCCATTCTTTCTTATTTCTTTGTTCCATTTTGGTTATGTAATTTTTCTAGTTCATGAATTTTTTTCAATTATATCTAATATGCAAATAAACATTCAGTGAGTTCTTAATTCTAATTATTACACTTTTTCCAGTTCTAGATTTTACATTCTCTTTTTAAAAATATAGATTCCAGGGGCTGGAGTGGTGGCTTGGCGATTACGGCACTTGCATGGAATGTGCGAGTATGCGAACTCAAACCCTAGCATCACATACACAGCGAAGTCTTGGCGTAATGAAAGCCACATGAAAAACTAAATACAAAATTGTTTCTCTCTTTCTTCTCTCTCTCTCTCTCACTGTCCCTCTCTCTTAAAAAAAAATAAAAAGTATAGATTCCAGATCCCATATAGGTGTACTTACAATACCTATTGTGTCTCTTGGTTTTAAATTGTTGATCCATGTACCTGACTATTTTTTACCATGTACTAGTCATTACACATTTTACAATGTAGAAATGATTTGAAGTGTAAGAGAATTTATATTTATTTTTGGTAGGCAACATGAGACATGACTATCCTAGATCATCTTAATCCTAATATAGAGATTAAGATTATTTATAATTACCCTCAGCCCAAATAAGGGCCAAATTATTCAACTCCTAAGTTGAAGACTTTAAGGGTTCTAACCAAAATCATGGGAGTTTATCAGTGCTCCTCCTTTGTGGTGGGTTCTGGACTTAATTGTTATTCCCTTGATGAGGTTGACAATCTCTCTTTAACCTCTTCTCTCTGATGACTTTTGTTTCATTGTCTAGAGGAAAAATAAACAAGTCTGGGCTTACTTCTTTGGTGTGTGTTTTTTTCTATGTCTTTGCCCTGTAATTCTTCACTGTCTTGCTAGCTTCCCTATTCTTTCAATGTTCCTCAGTAGGAGACATGTTCCATATTGCCCAGTCCACATTAACAGAAGCAGGAATTCTAGTCTCATAGCATTTACTTTAATTATAAAACAAATTTTGAATTTTATCTTATCCTCATTAGAACTGGAATTAATTTTAAAAAGAGTGCAATTAATAATAAAATATATGTCAGTTTTAAGTTACTTTTTAAATATGATAGAATGTATAAGCCTTGACTTTCATGAAACTTAAGCAATCAAAAATTGTTAAATAATAAATTGATTGGCCCACTTTTAAGTTCCTATACCATTCCCAGCTACTCATGTGAAACCTTCCAACTTGCACAGAAAAATAATACTATATTTCAAAATGAACTTTAATGCTTACAAGTAACAGAAAATCAGTTCTCCAACTCACAAAAAGTGAGTTTAGTACTAAAAATGAAAAGTTGATTAATATGTATGATGCTCACAGCCCAAGTGAATAACCAGATCTGGAGTACAGTTCATCTCTAAGTATGCTTAAGGTGTTGTTGAACAACTTTTGGCAATAAGATAGTATGCTGAGTTCTACAGAGAACACAAAGATGAACGAGGCATAGATTTTCCTTTAGACACCTTAAAGTTTTTCAGAAATTTATTACCTATCATTCAAAGTAGAGTCCTATCTGATATCAAGATCTATAGCATAAAGCCATTTACAACAAGACAAGACAAAAAATGTCTTATCATGTGAAGTAGATGACCAAGCAAAAAAGCCATCAAGACTCATGAGTACTTGAAAACTTGGTATGTAATGAGGTGACATCCCAAATCAATGCAGAAAAAAAAGAGGTTGGTCAATAAATTATGCTGAGACAAATGGCTTTCCATCTGACAGCATAAAATTGATCCTCTTAAGTAAAGTAAAAAACTAAATGTAAAAGTAAAATGATAAAGTTAATGGAAGAAAATGGGGAAGAACATCCTTATTACTTTGAATAATGATTTCTTAAGAGTCAAAAATGCACAAGCTATAAAAAGAAAAATTATTAAAGACTAATATCATTAAAGATTGCATCAATATTAAAGATTTCTGAACAGCAAAGAGAACCATGGATAAAGGTAACAGATGAGTAAACTTCTGTGAAGAGGAGCATGTAGAAAGGACAAAAGACTAATATAAGTTTTATTTACTTCTCTACTCGAATATTACCACCTCAGAGAGGACTTCCCTGACTGTCAAAAGGACCACTCCCTCCTTACTCTTTATACCCTTAACTTACTTTATTTTTCTTCATAAAACCAACATTATATTGTACAGTTATTTATTAGCCTTTCTCCTAATAAATTGCTCTTTTCTCCCAACAAATCCTTTTTTGTCTTTTCCATTCACTTTACTATCTTAGCATCTAGGAAGATTCCTGACACATGCTGAATAAAAATTTGTTAAATGAATAAAGAAACTGAAAATGAACATGAAAAAGAGCAGACTCCTATGGAAAGACATCAAAGGACATTTATAGGCACTTCCCAAATGGGGAAATCTGAATGGCTAATAAATACATGAGGAGATAGTTAATTTCATATCAGAAAAAAATAAATGAAAAGAAGCACCCATCAGCATTCTATATCCATCAGACTAGCAAAAATTCAAGTTTGAAAATAAAAAGGGAAGTGGAGACGTGAAACTCGCTTGTGGGAATGTAGGTTGCTGCAATTGTTGTGAAGCCCCATCTGAAAGTATTCAACGTGTGTACACGTCCTATAACCCCATGGATCCCACTCCTGGATGTATACCCATACTAACTCTCACAGTGATCCAAGAAAGGAAATGTATGTAATTGTCCATGGGACCATTGTTTGAGGTAGCAAAGAACAGGAATACTCTGCATGTTCTTTAGCAGAGAATTGGAGCATGATAACAGTGCATGCACACATGCATGCACACATACACACTTGCACACGCACAAACACACACTCACAGAAATATTAGGTGCCAGTCGGATGTAGCAAACTACATATAGCAATATGGAAAGAATTTTTCATTACTTTTACATAACTAAAATAAAATTATAGATGATTTTAAATACAATTTATTATCTAAAACTAGATAGAAAAAAAAAAGTAAGTGTCTCTCTGTTGATTTCCTATTCCCTCTGAGTCTGTGGCTCTTGCTAGGAGAAAGATCTACCTAATCTAATAAAGACTTTCCTCCATAAGAATATTTGGGATCCTGGCATCTATCTGTCTTAATGAGTTTGTTTATACTTATTTTAATTTCAAAAGGCTCATTTTTTACCTGCAATTTCTGGTCAGTATTAGATTCTGGTCAATTTTTACCTTGGGAAACTGCAGAATATCCAGTGCTGTTCCTGGATCTCAATTTCTGTCCTAGGTTTGAGCCTGCATTAGATTTACCTCCATCATGGCTTCTCCAACTATGAATCTCATTAACATGCAGATTCAGATTTAGTTGGTCTGGGCAGGACCTGAAATTCTGAATCTCTGACAAGTTGTCAGGTGTGGCCACTACTGCGTGTCCTTAGACCACACTTTGAGTTGCAAGTCTTACTAGGAACACCTTGTCAAAGGGATTGTTCTTAGAGTGTTTGGGATCTTATCCAGGAGTGGGATAGATGGGTCATATGGTGGTTCCATCCCTAGTTTTTTGAGGAATCTCCATATTGCTTTCCAGAATAGTTGTACTAGTTAATTTGCATGCATTTTTTTAAATTTGTACTTTAACCTAAGATATTATCCCAACTTACTATGGAACTTGTGAGGAGATCAGGTGGCTGAAGTCCATCCTTACTCTTACTTTATAAGTTAGAAAGGTCTGGCAAAAATGTGCAGAAGTTATCTAGAGTAATTAAATAAGTCTACATAGTGGTCTCCTGATAGGAATTCAAGTCTCCAGTCACTGCACTGATTCCTCTGCACTCTTCGCTAACACTAAAGCTTTAATGATCCTTTTATGAAAATGTTCCTATTCTTAATAATATATTTTCTCTCCCTGACTTTAATTTGTAGAGATACTTAAAATGATGTATTTGTTTTTAAGAGCTCCTCAGCTTCTGCTGCAAACCTCTTGGTGGAAGTATGATGTTCTTTTCATGTTAACTTATGTATGTCTGCTGCGAGGAACATGGATGTGGGCAAAATGAACTTACTTTTAAAGTCCTATTTCTTATTGTCCCATGTAGTCTTCTCTTTTTCTCTGTCATAACTTTCTAAGTGAAACCCATTAATATTTGATTCCTCAAAAACTATACTCTTCTTCCAACCAGAAACCATGGTAGGAACTTATAGTTCCCATCTGTGCTACACAGAGTCACACCAAGTTGGTTTTTAACTCTTTGGAAGAACATATAGACACACGTAGCATCAAAAATATGAAAGGGTATTCACCAAATTATTGCACGACTTTATGAGGCGGATACTGAGATTATGGAAAATATTGATTTTTTAAAAAATAAATTTTGCTATGTTTCTAAGTTTTCAAAAGGAAGATTTACAAATGTAAAAATACTTTTTTGCGGGGGGATAGAATTTCCATGTAGAAGATACTTTCAATAATCCTATAAGGCCTCAGATTGATAGGGTAACCCCATAAGAAAGGAGAGTTAAGGCCTGTAGTTTGATTGTTCTTCAGAACTGGCATTGGATTTCATATCTGAGATATACTTTGAGAGCATTTACTAAATAAAATTCCCCAGAGCTGTTCAAGGGACTTTTTAATACAGAGGGTAAATTGAAGTTTGAACGGATCTGTTGAGTCACCGTTGGAAGCGAAGTCTTTCTCTCTTCCTCTCCGGTACTTTGCCTTCTGGTTCATGCTACTCCTTTCAGGCCTTAAAATCCCATACCTTGCACAGACGCAGCTTGGCAGCTGGAACTAGAGTTACAGTAAACTAAGTATTGACATCATCTGGCCAAATGCAGAGCCAAAGAAATGAATATGCCTGATATATGGATGTCCTGATTTACTTTGGAACACCATTCCACTGCTCACAAAAAGTCTCTTGTGCTTTTTCCACATTGCATCCCAAAACCCACACATCACCGGCCAAAGGTTAGGGAGTTACAAATGGTAAGGAAACACAGGAAAACCTGCCACATCATACATACTCTGAGCTAATTAAGGAAAGGTGTATTCTGTTATGTTTAGAATATTGTACCTCCAAGATTTCCATTCTAAACCATGCAACTTCACCTGGTTATAATTTGCATTTTACCAGAGGAGTCTGTGGAACCCTAAACCCCTGAGGAGATATTACCTCATCTATCCTCCTGAAGTCCTTTGGGAAACATGGGGTCAGGCATAGGGAAGAGAAAGCAGAAATGAGGCTTTCTCTTAAGAACTCAACTCAGAGACATGGGAATCCTGTTCAGAAAGGAAAGTGGGCTCCTGCATCCATTGCCAAGGCTCCTGCACCTGGAAAACCATCGTGGAGGTAACTCCTTTATTTCAGTGCAGCCTTCTCTCATCCACACAGTTGAGTTAGGGAACCTTCCAGTAGCAGCTCTATTCTGTTTTTCTTCCCTACACACAATTTTTTAACTCCCCCCTATATCCCAAGCCCTTTTGAATTAAGTTCAAGCATACAGACTTGCAGTGTTTAGTTAGCCTCCTGTGTGCAATTCTGGGTACTTGGGAGGCAACAATGAGCAAAACAGAGAAAACTTTCATCTTAAGGGAATCACATTCTAGTGGGGCAATGGTACAAATCAGAAAAATTATACTGACTGCAGGAATAGAGAAGGATGAGATAAATGGAGGTGGGCATGGGTCGTGTGCTAGGCAGATGCTTGAGTAATGGCAAAAATCATAAAATACCACACCTGTGTTAAAAAAAAGTTACAATTTGGACAATGAGACTAAACACCATAAGTCAATATTTATGGGAAGGCTGAGGCAGGAGGATTGCAAATTCAAAGCCAGCCTCAGCAACTTAGTGAGGCGCTAAGCAACTTAACAAGTCCCTGTCTCAAATAAAAAAAGGGCTGGGGATGTGTCTCAGTGGTTAAGCACCCCTGGGTTCAATCCCTGATAGAAAAAAAAAGAAAAATAAAAAGAAAGGCATAGAGATCTTTTTTTATTATTAGTGATTGTTGGGGAACTGCTTCCCTGGCTACTCTTTTCAGTCCTCCTCCTCAACTACCCTCCCACCATACATACACTTTTCCTTTTCTTTTTACTGCTTTCAGAGTGACCAGGGAAATGTCTATACAGCATTGATGAACCCATTTCATATGAAGAATAGATCAAGGAGAACAGAAAAAAATCAATCAGCTGTATTTCAAATTTAGAGAGGATGTGTTTCCTGACATTTAAGAAAACTTTCACAGTTTTTTGAAACTGTGAAACATTCAGAAAATGAATCCATGGGACAGAGGAAAGTGCCATTGAAATGCAGATAGGGAATGAAGCAATCACCTTCCTTAAGCTTAAAGAATCTTAGCATAGGCAGCTCGTCCAGAGATACTATAGATGTGGAAACAGGGGCACAGAGAGGTGAAGTAGTTCGCTTAAAGCCACATAGCTAGATAACGTCTGAGCTGATTTCCAGTCAACATGGAATACTAAATAATCTTTAAGTATTTATTTAAAAAATAAATCTGTTGCAATCTCACCCCTAGTTGTCTTCTATGGTTTCTCAGAACCCAAAACGTGCCTTAGACCCAGTTTCACCGTCATTGATCATGTAGAATGCTGGGCAGCATTTTGCACAGCTTCTGGTGGTATCAGCTCAAACCAGGTTACACCTTGGTTTAGATAAGTGAGCAAACCTTATGGGAAGACAAAAGTTCCTAATCTTACAGAGCACCTAAGTAGAAATCAATTTGTTCCAGCAGATGCTTGGAACTATCTATAGCCTGAGAGTACGTGAATAATCCCCATGCAGCATGCTCTCTAGGAGCCGGCTCTGAGGCTCTCTTTGGAAAAGCTGAACATGATAGGGTCAGGTACTTGTACCAGGCTTACAGCTTGAGTGCTGCTTATCCACAAGGAGAAGGCAAAAGGCTGTGCACTTCGCTGGTGCAGGCTTTGAACTAAGGCTTTCCTGTATTTAGAGCTCAAGGTCATCTCTCCCTTGGTGTGGCTTTCTGACCTCCCTTCTTCTTGGGCTGTGTGAATAATTATAAATAAAAATAAAAGGCTGGAGTGAATCCAAGTGGTTTAGAAAAAGAAAAAAACCCTCTTCCAATAATTTGAGTCAAGTGAATTCTCTTTATGGGTACTGCATATTAATGTTTACATTGTATGTAAGAAATATGCATTTCTTAGTGTAACAACAATTAGCCTCAAGCTACTGTTCATTGTCATTTAAAAGTTTTTTGTCTCCTCCACATTTACTCTTTTACTGGCCTTTTCTCTTGATTCCCTGCTCCCTTTTCCTTTTCTTCCTCTCCTGCCTGGGTCCTAGGCCTGCCAGTGACACTAACAGTCAATGTCTAGTTACATCCTCAGCAGGCAGGGCTGAAAGCAGTTTCTGGCCTCCCCATTAACACAGTTCCCAAGGTGTTCTTCAATAGGTGATTTCTAATTTTTCAGAAAGAACATTCAAGACTGTTTAATGTATTAGTTTCCTGTTGCTGCTATAATAAGTCGCAAACTTGATGGCTGACCACAATAGAAATATGTCATCTTATGTCTAGAAGTGAGAAGGGCCCAGGCAGGAAGGAAAGAAAAGGAAAGGTTCCACAGGAGCAAGCTCTGTCTAGGGAATCTGTTTCCTGGCTTTTCCGCCTTCTAGAGGCCATCTGCACTCCTGGCTCACATAGTCCCTTCATTCATCTTTAAAGCCAGTCACGCAGCATCTTCAAAACCTTTCTCCATCTCTAACCTCTGCTCCCATCATTTTCCTCTGACTCTGTCTTCTTTTATAGACCATTGTTAGCACATTGGGTCCACTTGAATAATCCAGAATGATCTCCCATCTCAAACTCCTTAACTTAATCACATCTGAAAAGTCCCTTTTTGCCATGCCACCTGGACATCTTGCGAGCCAAGAAAATTCTTTCTACCACAGTTGTGAAGCCAGAAGGGCCAGAAACACGTTGCTAGCCGAGGCACTCTCATTCAAAGAACAAGCAGCTTTAAATGTCCTCTTGTGGGAATGAGCTCTGTTTCCCAAATCAAAACTGATAAATACACTTGCAGGGTCTCAAGCAGAGATAGGATTGTAGTTGCTTCTGGATGAATTTCAGTATGACCGTGATTTGATTTGGGATAAGCTGGGCAGCAGCAAGGTCGAGCAGTTTCCAGATGAAACAGACTCATGATATAAAGCCCACTTCTGGCACATGCCAGACCTGTAGTGCATTTGTTCGATTACAAGAAACCCTCTGATTGCTTAAATGTAAAATGGGAATAATGAGTGTTTCCTTACAGAGTTATAGGATTAAATAAAATTATGAGTAAAACACACTTAGTGCCTGGTTCATAGTTGATGCCTCATAAATGTTAATTATTTTACCTCATTCTTCAGTGATAAGACTAAAGGTCAAGGATATAATTACAATGTGGCCAAACTTAATTAGATCAAGAGTAATCAAATAGATGTTGAACAATGGAATTTTAAACACAAGATCTACTTATACAACCCAATGCATAAGATGAAATCTATTTCTTCTCATTTGGCTTTAGTCTAATTATATTTTGTATCTATAAATTGAATAAGGGTATGTAAGAGAAGACCTGACCTGTCTCATCCCTGTGCCTGAAGAATTGTAGGAACCAAATGGAATTTCCCTCATTCTCAAAATTGAAAGGGACATATGATCTAAGGACTTCATGAATTTTTAGGTAGTAACTGGAGCAACCACCCAACAAATGTCAGCACTTTTTAACCTATATTTGCTTAAACACAATCCACAATGAGAATTTTACTACCTTTTGAAATAGTTCATTGCAATGTTGGCCCATTCTTATCAGGAAAGTTCCCCCTTATTTTGGGTCTGAAAGTGGCTTTCCTAACATTGCTATCTTTGATCCAAATCACATCTTCTGAATTTACAAAAACCCAATATAGTTTTCACATGACCGTCCCATAGATGCTCCCATATTGTCTTTTCTTCTCTAAGTTAAAATTTCAAAGTTTCTTCAATGGTTTGTCATTTGCTCTTCTTTTCAGATCTTTCCTTCTCTTCTAGTTGTCCTTCTCTTTCTATTTTCTAGCCTTTCAATGACCTCCCCAAAATGAATCATCCAGGACTAAATGGAGATTTCCAGATGTGGCTGGATTCGGCACAGCATGTTGGGATTTAATTTTGTCGGATCTGTATTGTATATCCATTGACGAAGTCTGATTACATCAGTTTCTTTTAGAAGTGTTCACATAACTGTTGTTAGGTTTGAATAGGAGGTGTACCCCACCCTCCAACAAAACCCCTCAAGTGAGACAATGCCAGAATGTTTAGAGGTGAAATGACGAATCCTGATCAGTGGGTTAATTCACTTGGTGGATTGATAATTTCAATGGATTACTGGGTGGTAACGATAGACAGGTAGGGCGTGGAGGAAGTCGGTTACTGGGGGCATGCCCTTGGGGGTTGTGTCTTTTCCTCTGGTTCTGCTCTGTTTCTCTGCTTCCTGACTGCCATGAGCTATTAGCTTTCCTCCACCATACCTTTCCACCATTCTGCCTCACCGTGGGCCCAGAGCAATGGAGTCAGCCAAACATGGACTGAGATCTTTGAAACTGAGGCAAAATAAACTTTTCCTCCTCTAAGTTGTTCTTATCAGGTATTTTTGTCCCAGCAATAAAAAACTAACAAACAGTCTTAAAATACATAGACACTTCAAAACTAACACATCTGACTTTTGGCTTATTTTGCACTCACAGTTGAATCAAATCTTCAGGTTCTTTGTAAACAAGCATTTATTAGTTTCCCCCATCTTTACTTGTCTACTAGATTTATTATAATGTTTGTTTTTTCTTAAAGTCTTTTTTTTTTAAAGAGAGAAGGACAGTGAGAGAAAGAGAGAGAGACAGAATTAATTTTTATTAAGTTTTTCACATGGCTTTCTTTGCTCTGACACTTCATTGTGTACGTGGTGCTGGGGTTTGAACCCAGGTACTTGCACATGCTGGGCAAGCACTGGAACCGCTGAGCCACCCTTCCAGCCCCTATTGTAATGTTTGTTGCACAAATAATATTATAAAAAATAAATAAAAATGAAACAAATAACCCAGGCTCGTACTACTTCAAACTTAGCAATTTTCTTTTCTTTTTCTTTTAATCTATTATTTGTTCGACATAGACTTACATATTGGAGGGAATTGTTACATAATCATGCATACATGGATATTGAGATAGTGAAATAGTAAATTGGGATTGATCCTAGACCAGGATCTACCCCCCTTCATCCATTCCTCAAACTCATGTCTCCTCTGTATTTCCACAGCACTATAGTTTGAATTGAACATATACATATATAATAATTATTAACATTTCTGAGGTTCTCTGTCTGTCTCTGTATAGCTAGGCTTCTAATGGGAGTTGAGTATTCCCTGTTGTATTGATAGACCCCTTGTGCCTCCCTCTCTTCCCTGCCCCCCCCTTAGGTATGGTTCACCCAGCTACGTGGAGTTTCAACTATGGTGAGTTTATTACATAAACTCAGCTGACTATCATCCTGTCTTAGGTTTTACACTAGCTTCCACATACGAGAGAAAACATTTGGCCCTTAAGTCTCTGAGTTTCAGATATTTCACTCAGCGTATTTTTTCCCATTTCCATCCATTTGGCTGCAAAAGGCATAATATTGTTCTCTCTAGTATCGGAATAGAACTCCATTGTATATATACGTATACACCACAATTTATGAATCCATTCATCAAGCAGGGGACATCTAGGTTGGTTGCATAGTTAAGCTATTATAAACTGAGCTGCTGTAAATGTTGATGTAGCTGTGTCTCAGTAGTGTGCTGATTCTGCTCTTTTGGGAAAATACCCAGGAGTGGGATAGCTGGACTAAGGTATTCCAACCCTAGTTTTTTGAGGAGTCTCCACCCTACTTTTCAGAGTGGCTGTACCAGTTTGCTGACTTACGAGAGGTGTGTTAGTGTTCCTTTCTCCCCACAGCCCCTCCAGCATCTGTTATTGTTCATATTCTTCATTTTTGCCACTCTGACTGGAGAGAGATGGAATCTCAGTGAAGTTTTGATTTGCATTTCTCTGATTGCTAATGACATAGAACATTTTCTCATATTTATTGGTTTTCTGAACTTCCTCTGTTGAGACGCTTTTATCTAGTTTCCTAGCCCATTTATTGATTGGATTATTTATGGGATTTTGCGTTCAGTTTTTGAGTTTTTTTGTATATTCTGAATATTATTCCCCTGTCAAAGGCATAGCATGCAATGAATTTCTCACATTCTGTAGGTTCTCTTTTGATACTCTTGACTAAATCTTTAGCTGAGCAGAAGCTTGACAGTTTAATGGCATCCCACTCATTGATTCAATTCTTGGCTTTAATTCTTGAGCTATGGGAGTGTTGTTGAGAAAGGAAGTGCCTACACCAATGTTGTGGAGTGTTGATCCTATTTTTTTTTTCTAGCAGTTGTATAGTTGCTGATTTGATTCCCAATTCTTTGATCCATTTGGATTTGATTTTTGTGCAGGGTGAGAGATAGGGATCTAGTTTCAGTTGTCTGCATATGGCTGTCCAGTTCACCCAGCACCATTTGTTGAATGGGCTGTCTTTCCTCCATGTTATATTTTTGCATCCTTTGTCAAATAGCAGATGGTTAAAGGCTTGTGGATTTGTATCCATGTCTTCTATTCTGTTCCATTGGTTTGTGTCTGTTTTGATATTAATGCCATGCTGTTTTTGTTACTATAGCCGTATAATCTAATTGCAGGTCAGGTATTGCTTAGTAATGTTTTGACTAGTCTGGCTTTCCTGTTATTAGAATGAGTTTGAGAATTGCTTTTTCTATATCCATGAAGAATGTCATTGGTAATTTGATGGGGATTGCATTGAATCTTTTGACTTTTGGGCTTTTGACAGGATAGCCATTTTACTTATATTGATTCTGCCTAACCAAGAACATGGAATATTTTTCCATCTTTTTAGATCTTCTTCAATTTCTTTCTTTAATATTTGATAGTTCTCATATGTCCTTTGTTAGATTAATGCCTAAGTATTTTATTCTTTTTGAGGTTTTGTGAATGGGACAGATTTCTGGATTTCTGTTCGGGTAGAACTGATGCTGGAATATAGGAAAGCTATTGATTTATGAGTGTTGATCTTGTAACCTGCCACTTCGCTAAATTCATTTATAAGCTCCAGTAGTCCTCTGATAGAACTTTTTGGGTCTGCTATGTACAGGATCATGTCATCAGCAAATAGAGATAGCTTGACTTCCTCTTTTCGTATTATAATTCCTTTGATTTCCTTCTCTTGTCTGATAGCTCTGGCTAGGGTTTTGATGACTATATTGAACAAGAGTGGTGAGAGTGGACAGCCTTCTCTTGTGCCTGAATTTAGTGGGAATGATTTCAGTTTTTCACCATAAAGTATAATGTTGGCTATGGGTTTTTCATAAATGGCTGTTACAAAATTAATGTATCTTCCTTTAATCCCTATCTTCTCCAGAGTTTTGAGCATAAATGGGTGTTGAATTTTATCAAAGGCCTTTTCTGCATCAATTGAGATGATCATATGGTTTTTATCTTTAATTCTGTTTAAGTGGCAAATCACATTTATTGATTTGTGTATATTGAACCAGCCTTGTGTTCCTGGAATGAAACACTTGATCATGAAATATTATCTTTTTGATGTGTTTTTGGGTTTTTTTTTTTCAGATTGCTTCATTATTTTTTTTAATTCTATGTATTTTTGTTCTTTTTGAACTTGTCTTTTGAATGATTCTTTTTGCAAAGTCATTATTGCTTTAAATAATAATGTGGTACTTTCAAATATCCTTTTTTTTGTTTAATTTTTATTTGATAAACATGGTCTTACAATTAGGAGGGATTCATCATCAAACAATCAAGAAAAAAAGTGTAATGACAGAACAAGCCAAGACTGGTGCCAGACCATGATTTCCCCCCTTTGGGTTCCCCATGGTTCCATGTTTCCCCCTACTTAAGCCCCAAGCTAATTGGACTTCTCCTGGAAGTTGGAGGTTCCCCTCTGATTAGATTCATCCATACTGCCTCCCTTTGGTCTCCTTGATGTCCTTCCTAGTCCCTTCCCTGCTCCCTGCCCCCCTCCCTACATCCCCCAGGAACCTAGACAAGTTTCCTCATGATCGTGTAAAAATTCATACATGTTGAGGTAATTGTTAAGTTAGCCATTTTTATGTGTTTTTGGATGCAATTCACTAGAATTTTATTAAGGATTTTTGCATCTATATTCATTAGGGAAATTGGTCTGTAGTTTTCTTTTCTTGATGTGTCTTTGTTGGGTTTTGGAATCAAGGTTATATTTGCTTCGTAAAAAGTATTTGGAAGGATTCCGTCCTTCCAAATTCCTTTCATGGAATAGCTATTCCTTTCATGGAATAGCTTACTAAAGAGAGGTGTTAATTCTTCTGTAAAAGTCTGGTAGAACTCTCCTGAGAATTCATCAGGTCCTGGGCTTTTCTATTTTGGAAGGTCTTTGATTGCTATTTCAATTTCGCTACCCAAGATTGGTTTATTTAGATTTTCAATGTCCTGTGTTAATTTGGGGGTATCGTATGTGGTTAGGTATTCATTCACATCTTCCAGATTATCAAACTTGGAAGAGTACAGTTTTTCAAAATAAGTTCTAATAATCCTCTGGATTACGGTTGAGTCAGTGATGATGTCTCCATTTTCACCTTTGATTTTGTTGATTTCCTTTACTTCATCCTTCCTTTTGGTGAGGTTGGCTAGGGGGTCTGTCAATTTTATTTAATTTTTCAAAAAACCAACTCTTTGCTTTGTTGATTCTTTGCATTTTTGTTGTTGTTGTTATTTTAAATTTCACTGATTTCGACCCTGATCTTTGCTATTTCTTACCTTCTGTTGAATTTGGGATTGGATTGTTCCACTTTTTGTAAGGATTTGAGTTGGAGCGTAAGTTTTATTTATTTGGTCTCTCTCCTGATTTTTGATGAAGTCACTCAGTGCTATAAATTTACCTCTTAAGAATGCTTTCTGGGGGCTGGAGTGGTGGCTCAGCGGTTTTGCCTGGCAAGCACGAGGACCCGGGTTCAAACCCCAGCACCATGTACACAACTAAGTGTTGGAGCAACTAAGGTCATGTGAAAAACTAAATAAAGTCATTTCTGTAAAAAAAAAAAGAATGCTTTCATACAGTGGTCAACTCTCATGTATTAAGCCCTGAAAAGGTGCAGAGACATACAACCTAAGGCATTCGTAGAGATGTACTGGGAAGGAAGGGGGGAGAGACAAGGCTGGGTAATTAGGGGGGGACCTAGGGGGGAAATCTAATTTTCAGAATATAAACATATTATATTGTTTCGTTGGAAAAATAAAAAATAAAAAAATAATGCTTTCATACTGTTCAAGAGATTTCAGTATGTTGTGTCATCATTCTCATTTGTTTCAAAGAATTTCTTGATTTCTGTTCTCATTTCATCTTTGATCCATTCTTCATTTAAGAGGGTATTATTCAGTCTCCAAGAATTTATGTACTTTCTATTGCTTTTCTTACTGTTAATTGCTAAGATCATACCATTGTGGTCTGACAGGATTCATGGGATTATATCAACATTTTTGTATTTGCTAAGATTTCCTTTGTGAACTAGGATATGATCTATTTTGGAGAAGGATCCATGTCCTGCTGAGAAGAAAATAAACTCAGCCACTTTGGTCTGGAGTATTCTGAAAGCATCTGTTAAGACCAAGTGATTAATATAATTGTTTAGGTTAGAGATATCTTTATTGATTTTTTGCTTTGATGTTTGTCTATTGTTGATAGTGGTGTATTAAAGTCCCCCAGTATTATTGTGTTGAAGTCAATGGTGGGTTAATGTCTTTGAGTACTTTTTCCACATATTTGGATGGCTTGTAATTGAGGGCATAAATGTTGACTGTCATTACGTTTTCTTGATGTATTGTTCCTTTTACTATGATGTAGTATCCCTTCTGACTAATTTTAGGTCAAAGTTAACTTTGTCGGATTAAGGATCTCAACACCAGCTTGCTTTCTTGGGCTACAAGCCTGGTAAAACCTTAGCAATTTTTAATGTCCATGTTCCTTTCTAGTCCTTGCTCATATGCTTATATAAATTTTATATAGTCTTCATAATAACCCAGACAACTTTCCATAGCCTGACTTTAAATATGTGTGCATGTATGAAAATGTAATAAGAAACCCCTTCAATGTGTAAAACTGTAATGCAATGAAAAAGGCTGTTAAAATTTTCCTAAACTATTACATCATCATTTATAATTATACTTTAAAAAATAGCTGCATTAAATTCCATAGTAAGATGTACTATGTTTACTCAGCAAATTCCATATCTCAAAGGATGTTCTATCACTGTACATAAAAGTCTCTCATTGGGGGATTTTGATGTGATCCTTAAAATCAAATGACTTTTTGGACCAAAATCAAGAGTTTACATTATTCTATTTAAAATTTTCCCTTTAGTTTTATTCCTGGCCCAAACTTCTTTGGAACTACTTCTCTAAAACCCCTTCTCCTTTGCTCCTAATATCAGCTTTCAATTCAGAATCAATATAAAAGGAGTAAGTTAAGAATCAAGACTTTATTAGTTCCTACAGGGAGTTGATGGCTGTCTCTCCCTCATACACACCTCCATCAAACCAGCCTAAGAACTCCTATTTTAAGGCAGTTAGAAAAATCATCCCCATTCCAAAAACTCTACTGGCTAGCTGATATCCACAATTCATGGGGGCCAAATTTTGTAAGTTCCTTAGGGGCAGGCTCTGCTGCATTCACTTCCTAGGTCCCTAACTTAGTCATTGGCAACTCTTGGTGAATATTTATTGGTAGAAAGAAGAAACGAATATAATTAAAGATAAGACTTAACACTTTATCAGCCTGGGGAAGATACTTCTTCATTCACACTGATTTGTAAATTGCTGGTATTAGTTATTTCCCTGGGAACAGGCTCTACTGTGAGGAAAAGAGGGTGGGAAGCCCTTCAATTCTTTTTGAGAAAAGAAAGTGATGAACTAGGGACATCTAAAATAGGTACATTATAATTTTGCCGGGGTCCAGCCTTGTACTTTTTAAACCCTATTAGTGGTATAGCTAACTGCAGAGACTTGGAACTTGTAGAATCCATATATTCTGCATTATAAAATACATAGGATGCTTTCATTGCCTGGTCTGTTTCACTTGGGCTGATGCTACCAAATAATAGAACTTGCCTTTGATGTTGCTTCAGAAATGTCTGGGGTTAAGGGAAGGACAATGGGAAACAGAAAAGACTAGATAGTATGTGTATATATACATATACAGTCATCCCTGGTATCCTTGGGGGATTGATTCCAGGCACCTGCTTCCCCAAAGATACTAAAATCTGCAGATGTTCAAACCCCTTATATAAAGTGGTATAGTATTGCATATAATCTATGCACCTCCTCCCACATACTTTAGATCATCTCTAGATTACTTATGATAACCTGATACAGTGCAAATACTATGTAAATAGACATACTGTTTTGTTTATGGAATAATGACAAGAAACAAAGTTTGCGCATGATCGGTGTGGGTGCAACTTTTCCCCACATATTTCCAACCCATGGTTGGTTGAACCCACAGGTGTGGAGCTGGTGGATGTGAAGGGCTGACTACATGTTGAGTTCTCTTACTTCCTTGCTGAAGAACTAGCAGGGTGCAGCTGGTAGGTGCTTATTCTTTTCTGGTACTTGCCACTCAAGCCAGGGCCTGACATCGGTAGGAAGCAATATTAGTTTGATCAATTGTGTGAGTTTGTCTAGGGATTCTTCCAGTTTTTTTTTTTTAATTGAAATTCCATGTCCCAGAGCCATTCAGTCCTGTGCAAATCAGATCAATTAGCTGCCCACTCCAGGAGCTGCCAGCAGTCTTGACTGGATTATCTGAGAATTAAAATAGCCCCAGATGCTTGGACCTCTTGCAGGATTCTGCCTACATCCCTTGGCAATTGTCTATGGAGATAAAGGGAAGTGTTCCTCTCTGTGTCCCCTATCTGGATGAATCAAATTCTATACCATGAGACTCAAGAGGCTATGCCAACAGAACACCCCCATCTGCACTTCTCTTCTCTTAGTCCACTTGACCAAGAAATCTTCAGAGCCTAAATGATTGTTTGTAGAAAACCACCTTTATATAAAAGTGCTAGTAGAGATTAACTCATTAATATTTCCATACTCATTTGCATGAGTATGTTTACTGAGCCATCCCTGAGAGTGGAGCTCTGAATGGAGAGGACAGCAGACAGGAGTTCTGTGTGGTAGGCCAGGGCAGGAAGTGTTCCAGAGGGAACCTGTGGCACTGTCTGTCCAGCCAGCACACCAAGAGGCCCTGGGTGGGAGAGAGTTGAGAAGAACCCATTATTTATAATTCAAACTCATAAATCGTGTAAGGTTGTTAAAAAAAATAAATAAATAAAAAAAAATTAAAAAAATTTTAAAAAAAATCTTGTAAGGTTGCTCAAAATAAAAAATTAA
>PVKS010037627.1:0-18501 GCA_004027875.1 Aplodontia rufa
GGGGGGGGTTGTAATTGAGGGCATAAATGTTAATTAACCTTATATCTTCTTGATGGACTGTCCCTTTTAGTATAATGTAGTGACCCTCTTTATCCTTTCTGACTAGTTTTAGTTGGAAATTGATTTTATCAGAAATTAGAATCACCATGCCAGCTTGCTTTTTTTGGGTCGCAGGCCTGGTAGACATTTAGCCATCCTTTCACTTTCAGCCTGTGTTTATCTTTGAGTTTCAAATGTGTATCTTACAGGAAACATATTATTATTTTGTTTTTTGATCCAGTGGGCCAGTCTGTGTCTTTTAATTGGGGCATTGAGACCATTCACATTCAAGGTTAGAATAGATATGGGCGGCTGATTCTCTGACTTTGTACAGAATTTTGAGTCATCTTGGAAGTCAGCTTTTGTATAATATGATTATTGACTCACCCTTGCTTAAGGAATTAGGATATCATTGGCATTGTCTTCTGAATGGAGCACATTTTTGAGAATGTTCTGTAGAACAGGATTTGTGTTCACGTATCTTGTTAGCTTGAGTTTATCATTGAAGTATTTAATTCCCCTTCACATTTGAAGCTGAGTTTTGCTGGATATATTATCTTTGGGTGGAAGTTGTTATTTTTTAACACTTGAAAGATAGTGTTCCAAGCTCTTCTGGCCTTCATTGTTTGCTCTGAAAAATCCATAGTGATCTGAATTGGTTTGCCTCTGAATGTGATTTGGTGCTTTCCTCTAGCAGCTTTTAGAATTCTCTCTTTAATTTCTCTGTTAATCATTTTGTATATGATATGTCTTGGTGAGTTTCTCAATTGATTATCTATTTGGAGTTCTATAAGCATCTTGGATATGATATTCTGGATCAATAGTAAAATGAGGGAAGTTCTCACTTATGATTTCGTTTAAAAGTTTCTTGAAGCCTCTTGTTTGCTGTTCAGAATTTTCCTCCAGGCCAATGATTCTCAGATTATTATGCCTCATCTCATGAAATATTAGTTGGAAGTTCTGATTATGTAATATAAGCTTTTTATCTTGCTTATCTTCTTTGAATTCTACATTGTTTAGCCTGTCCTCATTGTCCGATATTCGTTCTTCAAGAGCTGAAATTCTATTTTCAGTGGAGTAAACTCTGGTGTTGGTATATTCCAGTGAAGATTTGATTTGGTTAACTATGTTTTTCAATCCTGATACCTCTGCTACATCTCTTTTCAGGATGTCTATATCTTTGTATTGCTGATCTTTCATCTCATGGAACTGTTCCCTTACTTCCCTGTAGAAGTTGTCTCTCATCACTTGAAATTTCTCTCTGATTTCTTTCTTTATTTCATCTCTCAACTCTTTGATTGCATTACTAATCGTAATGCTGATACAATGCCTTTGGTTTTCATCTAGGGCTCCAGCTATGGGATCCTTTGGTGGAGAGCTGTGGGGTTGAGGAGGAGAGTTATTTCCCCCTTTCCTCATTTTCTGTGTCCGAGAGCATGTCTTGTGCTTCAAGTAAGTTGCTCTTGGTGGAGTACTTGGAGATTCTTATGACTTTGCTTCGTTGTGATGGGCTTCTTTGAGAGAGATAGTAGGGTCTCTCTGAAAGTGGGGAGAAGGGATCACTAGGAAGTCAAGGAGGTGAATTGGGGAGGTAAAAAATCACTCCTGCCTTAGAGTAAAGAGGAACAAGGAATTCGGGGGGAGTAGTTTATTCTATTAGGACTAGGGAAAATATAGAAATGGGATGCAGGAAGGGTAAAGACTTTGGGTGAGGATGAGAGAAAAACGCTTATAGTTAGGGATTACCATAGTACAGGGGAGGAAGAGGTTAGTATGGGGCGTGGTTATCTTCACTCTCCAGAGGCTGAGTCTATCTTGCTATCATGAAATGTTTTTCTTGTTGGAACCTAATGTTATAGGGATAGCAGTAGGGTTCAAGAAGTCTTAGAGAAAGTAGTAGCCAATCACCAATACATACACATGGATAAATATTTACATCCACCAAAACCAAATTCAATATTAATGATAAAGCAAGAAAGGGAAAAAGAAAAAAATCTATATAATAATAAAAAATAAAAATAAAAATAAAAAATTCTTAATGAAAACTTGGACCTATAGACAATACGGGCATCTCTGGGACCTTTGCTAGGAGATGATCACTGTCCTTCTGGGTTTCAACATGAATGTCTCTCAGTCTGTGGCCATATGATCCCATAAAATGAACTGGAGTATCCTTAGACTCCTGGGACCTCCAGGAGGGGCCTCCACTGAAGAGGACTGGCTCTGGCAAGCACTGATGTTTACCAGCTTCCCAGAGGAGCTGAAGCCAGAAGAGTTAATGAGCAGGGAATGTGGATGATTTCTATTCTCCTTCTGCTGGGGAGATAAATGCACTGACTCCTGTGGCAGAAGCCTCCCAGCGTTCAACTTGCCACGTGATCCTTCTGGCTGAGGGGAGTGGACAGGGCAAAGAACTGCTCCCCTTTATTCCACAAACTGAAGACCTCCAATGAAGGGTGGAGTCTGGGCCTGTTCTAGGTCCTCTCTTCCTGGATCAGTCTGAAGCCTGCGGCCCTTTCCTGGATGCATTATTAAAGGCTGTTCCAAAAAAGCAGGGGGAACTGTGTCCTGGGACTTCGAATGGCATCGGGCTAACCCTCCAAGTAATCTGCTCCACTGGGTTCCCCAGGGGGCCGCCACCCAGCACAGCTCTCGCCCCCTGCAGCGTGTGAGCTCTGAGGATGTCTGTTTTAGTTAGGGACCGGATCCCAGCAGCGATGGTGACTGTGACTCTGCTCATATCAACTCTCGCAGCTACACAGCCAAACTACTGTACTCCTGGCTCGGCAGAAAGAATTCTTTCTCCCTCTCCACACTCTGTCAGCCGCTGTCACCAGCAGGAAGTTAGCACGGGCAGCATTCTGTGTCCCCTGTGGGATGGGAAAAATCCCCCCCTTTTTTTTTCTTTTCTTCTCCCGAAACTCCTAAGACTCGGCTCCTTAGAAAAGCTTCACAAACTAGTACTAGAAGTTTCTGTATAAATTCCCCTGAATGTACGTTGGAATATTGAAGATAAACTGGGATTTTCCCAAGCAGACCCAGAGCCTCAGGAAATGCTGCCTCCCTTCAGGTCACCATGTTGGATCTCCAGCCTTTGACTTATTTTTAATAGAATTGCTTTTTTAAATGTACAGATCAGATAGTTCTTATCAGATAAAGGCTTTCTTTTTTTTAAAGAGAGAGAGGGACAGTGAGAGAGAGAGAGAAAAAGAGAGAGGCAATTTTTTTTTTAATTTATCATTTCATGTGATTTTCATTCCTCTGACACTTTGTTGTGTACCTGGTGTTGGGGTTTGAACTCAAGTACTCATACATGCGAGGCAAGGTCTGTAATCACTGAGCCACCACTCCAACCCCGATAAAGGCTTTCTTAATCTGTGTGATAGAGAAAAGAACTATGCTAGGCATATGAATTTAAGTAAAAATATTTAGAACAATTGGCTGAGATTAATGAGTACTGGTTCAGAGAAATCATAAGTATATAGATAAGTACAACAAACTCAATCAGGAGTCATGAACTTGAGGTGGCCAAGGCCTGTTCCACATTTTTCATAAACATTTAGCTCTTGTAAAATTTAAAAGTATTTCTGACACATATCACAAAATCATCTAAACTGGTAAAGGTCAGAGGATAGCTAGAACTATTATATCATAAAATATCAATTTATGGAGGAAGAGAGTCAGAAAATCCTGTGAGCAGCAATGTGAATATCGTAATGAAGTCCTGGGACATGTTGAAATGTGATTATAGTTTTTGAAAGTTAAAGGAAGAAGAATTCATGGTCATAAAAACTTAAGAAATTAATATCAAAGAAGTAAACAGTTTTGAAATAACAAGATCCAGAAAGTGACTGTGGAAATATACTTCTAAAGTGGAATTTGAGAAATTCTGAAAGATGGGGGTGTTTAATATTCATGTCAGGATGGTGGTGAGTAAAACTGAAGAATACAATTGGGTATGGTAAAATGACCAAGACAAAAAACATCGTATGAAAAAGGGGAGAACACTGCGTACAAGACAAAGGAGATACGTCTACATGAATTTTCCTGATTAATTCTCAACCATGTCAAGGACCATTTAGTAGAACCAGGACCAATTCCTGACCAGATGGTATGTGGAAGGTGAGAAGACACAGATTCATTTCAAGCACAGTGTCTTAGTCAAAATGATGTTTCAATTAAGGTGATGAGATCTGTCCAGTGTTTGTGAGAGAGGTGACAGTCCAGGGAAGCATGTTTGAAGTGGATTAAGCATCTCAGAAAGCACAATAGAAATTTTGAGGAAAGACTATAGGTGGAAAATGAGAAAGAACATAATACATTCAGATCAATATGATTAAATGACTTGTCCCTGGAATATATGTAATTTGACCCATGCAAAAGTGTTATAAACATTAGGTAGTTTGATAAAAAAAAATTATATATGTGTATATATACATATATGTAAAGAGGGAGAGGGGGATAGAAGGAGAGGGGGAGGGAGAGAGAGATTCCTCACACATTGCCTGTTCTGTCTGTAATGACAATCCTAAAGCATCAAGCAAATATTTTTCCTGTTCTGCAGCAATGGCTGAGAGAAAACTCTGGTATTCCAAGGGGCTTTAGAGGAAATTCTCTGCCGAACAGTGATGGGGTCAAGGAGTAGACAAACTAGGTGGAGTTTTCAGACCAGACAAGAGATGATTTGTTTGGTGGGCAGAGGATAAAAATAGCAAAATATACCTGTAAGCCATGGGAAATTATAGAGAGGAAACTGCCTGCTTGTCTAGCATCCTCTCATTCTTCTTTCCTCTTTCTCTCCTCTGCTAAAAGCATTGGATTTTATGCTCAAAAACAAAGTATGCCTATGTATAGTTACTTAATGTTCTTATACTGATTTCTTCTGCCCTGCTGCCTTCATATTCCTTCAAAATGTTGTTCTTTCACCTAGTCAGTGAACTCTAAGAGAGAATTACTTTTTCTCTGCTGTTTCTGTATGGAGGAGAGAGTCTTTGTCACCCTTTCCTGTGCATATTTGTTCACATGACACAATAACATCAACTGGCAGATGGGTAGTGCAAAGATTGTGGAAGGAGTTAGACCTGCTTAGATAAGTCACACCAGTAAGAGTAAAACTGCATATATTTCTAATTGTATTTGTTTCTTTTTTTCTTCAAAGAGTTACAGAGAAGTGTGCAGAATTATTATCTATATGTGAAAGAAATGTATCACCAAAATCTATAAAAATAGTTTCAGTTTTTCTATTTCTCACATATTGTAGATCATTACCCATTTAATGGTAATTGTTCTTCCATTATAAATCTGCTCAATTTCTATAGACATCACTAAAATACCAGAATGATAAGTCAAACCATTTTGAAAACTCAGAGATATTGAAAATTTCAATGTATAGGTGTGTATTATTATTTTGTAATGCTATTAAAGGCTAAAAAGACTTATCTTCTTAGTACTCCATGTAACTCTGGGTTCCTTATCATTGAAAATAACCCATTAATGAAGAAAATAGCCATAGAAAGCATTTGACCATTTGTCCAAGAATCTGAAACTGCTTTAAAAATAGTGTGAACATAAGTGTTTGGTGGTAAAAGTCATTAGAGCCTGAGTTGTGACAAGAATCTTGATGTAGGAGAAAAAGAAGAACAGATACATGCACTGAATTTGTCCTTTGAGATATAAATTGATTTCTGAAAGTGAGAAAACAATCCACCACATATGTGAACAAGTTTATATCATGCTATACAATCAGAAGGATCAAATCCCATGACTTCTGAATATGCAAAGTGTCCTGGGCATTGTGACTGTAACAATGAGCAGCTTCTTGTGCAGGACGGATGCTAGATGCAGTTTTTAATGGAATCGTGACAAAGAAAGGGACCAGTTCTTTCTATATGGGTTATTCCTTTGGGAGTTAATTGAAAAAAATAATAAATCCTGTTTTGTCTAACTATCCTGACCCCCAAATGGTGTTCTAGAATTTAAATTTAAATAGATGTCATTTGCTTTTAGAATGAGAATTGATCAAAGTAATGTAAAAGACTTTAAATCCTACACAGAATCAAATGAAATACATCTTTGCTGTTTTTTATGTATAACAGACCACCCCTCCATGTTTTTTGAGCCTGAGTTGAATAATGAACCAGATTAATCAGTTACAATTTTGTGATATTGTGTAGCTAAACACTTTCTGTACTGAAAATTCATTCCTGCCTCCTGTTTGGATTTCTTTGGTAAAGGTGGAAAATGAGAGAGTCATCTCCTTCTCCTATTTTAATGATTACATCAAGTAAATTGATGCAATGAGAATAGATCAGGGTATTAGAATCTTAAATTTTTTTTAATTTTAATATTTCTAAATATTGATTATATTGATTTAAAAACCTATTTATAAATTCTAAATACTTGTGCTTAGGAAAAGATTAATAATTAAGTTTTAAAAACTAGTATCTATCTCCTCAAACATTTATTATTTCTATATGTTGGAGAGAATTGTCTGCTCCTGCAAAATATTGTAATGTACCTGGTGCTCTTAGTGAATCTTTAAAAGGCCATCCTACCATTCTGTCAATTCAACTGCTACAGAATGGTAGTGAACAGGATAAGACCACTAAATTTCATGACCAAGTTCCATGGTCATTTTGACACATTTGACTCCTTGTGAAATGAATTTCTTAATTAGAAGCAATGTTGTGTGAAATACTATTACTAAGGACCAGGCATTTGGTAAGTGGGTGGAACTCTGGGCAGAAATATTGCATGCTTCGAAAGTAAATTTGTGTCCGAAGCAACAATCTATGCCTGTAAGAAAAAAAGCTGCCCCTTCTATGACAAAATCAGTCTAATGCAAAAGATATAAAATCAGGTAGGTAACTTATTTTAATATGAAAAATCAAACCTTACAGTGGTTTCTGTGCCTATCTGACCAGGCACTGAGTGGTAGCCCTAGTTGTGTTGGGCTTGGTGAAAGGGAGTCCATGTTGCTGAGTCAGTCACGTGTGATTCCTCATTCTCCTTGGTACCACTACCACCATGACCACTTTAATTGTGAGTTCAGTGGGTAATAACAGGGCTGGCTGATAAAGGATACTCACTGGTATCCATAACACAACTCATTCTATTTACTAGATGATTAAAAAATTATCTAATGAGGCCACTCTTTGATGGGCACTCTCTTGGGACACAAACACCATGTTTTCACTGTTTCAGAGAAAATTTTCCACAGACTCATTACCAAGATGTTCTTATTACCAATTTCTTCCAAGTCTCTGACCACACAGGCAAACCATTGGTCATAGCCCATGAACTGATATATACTCATACCTCTAGTCATTTCTCCAGTCACACTAAACAAATATCCAATACACTTTTCAAAATATTCCCACTAGGAGAATTTTCCATCATCCATATACTTCCTAGAAGTTCCATAAAGAATCTGAGTTTTGCAACTATGTACTTTTAGTTGGTGCTGGCTATTACACAGGATTAATGTATAAACCAAACCCAAGTTTTAGCTTCCTCAATTTGTTGTAGGGAACTCCCTATGAAGTCATAGGGGTGGACCGTAGAACAGCAGTAATACACAGGAGTTGTATCACATTCATTTGAGTCACTTCTTCATGTAACTGGTGTTTTCAGGGCCAACTTGTGTCCCATCATGTAGATTGCCACTTCTATTTGATGAAGCAGTGCTGTTGACCATGTTTGGTGGGTCAAAGGAGACCCAGCTCAGGATGGTTAGTTCAAGCTGCTTGATAAGTTGGGGTCCCATGGTTAAGCAGTTTCCCACAGTTATAGTAACAGGTAAAAAGTTATTCCTTGAAAGGAAAGGAATTATCTGAGAGAATAGCAGGACTTTCCTAAAGGCCTGAGCTAAAATCTTCCTTTCACACAACATCACATTCACTCATAATATTGATATCACTACACTGATCAACCCGCTGAGCAACTGATCTAGACTTACTGCTAAGAGAATTGTATGCTAGGGAGTGGGGAATAAGTTTGACTAAAATTCCTTGGCTTTCTCCTCAGTAAAATTTCTACAGGTCTTTTAGTAGAAAACATGTTGTGATATCCCTATCGTGAAGAATAAGTCATTGTATTAGGCCACACTACATCTGAAAAAGGGGCAAGATGCCTGCTGGAATTCTGAATTTCGCAGGCCTTCAAAAAGTACACTTTTCTTCCACTGACACTTTAAGCACCACAGATCTACTGGATCATACAGCCCAAGTGTAAGGGCAGCTCACACAACAGCCTGGACCTATTGCAGAGTCTTTAGTTAATGGGCCAGAGCAGCCAATCCATATAAACTATATGTTGACAGCAAGATTCAAAGAGATCCAAGTAGACATCATGCCTGTTTTTGAAATTGTAGGATGGCCAGATGCAACGATTTATTCTTCACCTTAACAGAGATATCGTAGCATGCCTCACTCCACCAGACCTGTGGAACTCTCACAGAGGAGAAATCCATTGAATTTTAGTCAAATTTATCTCCCACCTCTTGACATGAAAATGTCTTACCAAAAACTCTATCTTAGTTGCTACTCTTTGCTCACTGGGTTGAATCAGTGTAATGCCATCAATATGATGGACCAATGTAATACATGAAAGGAAGAGGTGATTAAAGTCCTTATGAATCATGCCATAGGTTTCAGTTAGGAATTTAAAGCCCTGACTTCATCCTTTTCTTCTCCCACTTACTGTAGTGCAGTTAGAAGGCAACAGCCAGGATTCGAAAGATGCCTGCAGCCAAGGAGCATTTATAGTCACTCTGTAAAGGTGGGAATAGTAACAGTGGGAAATTTGCCTTTCTGCAAGATGGGTAAAGGGCAAATTTCACTGCAACCCAGTATTAGACAAAGAATATTAGATTCAGAGGTTAGGCTACATTAACCAAAGGGGAAAGAATCCCCACAACAGGTGAGAAGGGCTCCCAATCCTTGGCTGAGCCCACGGGCAACACAGGCACAACTCTCAGAGGAGGTCAGTCCACTTTGGAGGCAGAAACATTGGGGGTCACCATCTAGAGGAGTCAGTGCTCTAGGAACCAGGAATCCAGGCAAGAATCCAGCAACCCAGGTGAGTGGCAGTGCTGGGCAGAGGGGCTGGAGGTTGGGGTGAACCAAATAAGCAGGTGAAAAAGAAAACAGAGAACCCCAGGCCAGTGGCTACCCCCAAAGCCAGGTGACCTAGCTTGGTGGCTGCAGCAAAAGTCAGGTGACTCAGTTGATCACCTGCATCATGATCCAGGAGATCAGGGAAGACAGTGGAATATAACTAATTAGTGCCTACAGTGAAGCATAGGAACCGCATAGTTAAATAAGCACAAAACAGACAGACACAGAGATCATGCTGCCCGGAGAGTCTTAAGTTGAAAAAAGCAAAATCATAACAAACCTGCTAGCTCCCCTTTCAGGTCTGGAGGCACATATAACCAGGTGAAGTGGGTTGGCAAAATGACCTGGTGGGCAAGCTCAGAAACAAAGCCGAGGATGTCCAGAAAGGCTGTGTTTGTGGAAAACACAAACATTGCGGGACAGCATCCCCACCCCTAGACAAGAATTCAGGGAAGATTCCCAAAATTTGCTTTCCAACTGAGACCAGCAAAAGGCAGAATCTTCATGGACAATCATCTAACCTCTCCAAATCAGGTACCACCCAGCAAAGCCCCAGAGACCTGATTAGACTTAGCCCTCCCACCCTAACCATCACTCTTAGATCCAGTAGGTGAAACACACAGAGTACTTCCATTCAGGATCCACAGTCAAAACTCCAGCAGACAGTGACTTGCTACCCCCATGGCCTGTGTTCACCATCTCAGTGGATGCATGTGTCTCAACATTTCATTAAGAAAATGTTTGTTTCTGGTTCAGCCACTATGGAAAGCAGTGTGGAGAATCCTCAAAAAATTAAGGATGGAACCACCTTATGACCCAGCTATCCCACTCCTGGGAATTTTCCCAAAAGACTTAGAATCAGCATATTATAGTGATGTGCCTTCATCAGTGTTTACAGCAGCTCAATTTACTATAGCTAGATTATGGAACCAACCCAGATGCCCCTCACTTGATGAGTGGATACAAAAGCTTTGGTACATATATACTATGGAATACTACTCGGCCATTAAAGAAGATGATATTATGGCTTTTGAAATCAAATGGATGGAGATGGACGGAATTATGCTTAGTGAAGTCTCCCAATCTCAGAGACTCAAGAGCCGAATGGTTGATGCTAGCATATGTGGGGAAGCAGTAGGGCTGACGGCTAACCTAACTAAACTGCAAATTGAATGACTTTCAGAACATTAGGGGGATGGCTGTATAGGATACTTGGAGGTGTAGGGAGGGGGATGAAGAGGGGGGAGGGTATATGAAGAACTCATAGGAGTCTGGCGATTGGGAAGATGGGGGAACCATTCCAGAAGCCGATGTCATTCCTCCACGAACTATCCATTTAACCCATGAGTTCTTCTGGGGGAAACTGCAATAGGTAAAATCCAAGGTGGTTATCCATGATGTGACTTTTCCCCTTGATAACAAAGTTTATATCCATTGATTGCTAATGTTTTGATAATGATT
The DNA here is from genome assembly GCA_004027875.1 of Aplodontia rufa. Lineage (NCBI taxonomy): Eukaryota > Metazoa > Chordata > Mammalia > Rodentia > Aplodontiidae > Aplodontia > Aplodontia rufa. The sequence continues at coordinate 10,617 of PVKS010037627.1, forward strand.
CCCCCTCAACTGTATTTCTACATTCTTCTAATAAAAAAAAAGTGTTTGTTTGTTTGTTCATTTTTTATGTTGTTGCATGCTTGTTTGTTTTTTTCTCTTTTTCTTTCTTAGGTCTCCTTCTCTCCCCATTTTTTCTTCCTTTCACTCTGTTCTCATCATTTCGAGCATTTCTTTTAATGTAAATATTTTTCTGGGACTACCTTCTGTGTGTTGGGTTGTTGATCATTGTATTTTGTTTTGGGGTTGTATTATCTATCATTTGAATGGTCCCCTGACTCCTCTCTAGCCTCCCAAGTGGTATCAGTCAAATTATATTGCTTTCTCACTCTTCCTTTATATTACCTCTGCTTTGAAAACTATACTCCACCAAGATGGAAAATCTGGAAGATATGGACAAATCCTAGCCACATACAACACTCCCATGCAGGATGATCTAGAAACTCTTAACAAACTAATGTAAAGTAATGAAATTAAAACAGCAGTTACAAGCCTTCCAAAAAAGAAAAGCCTGGGACCTGATAGATTCTCAGGTGAATTCTACCAGATCTGTACAGAAGACCTAACACCTTTCTTTATTAAGTTACTCAATGAAATCAAAAGGTATGGAAACCTCCAAAACACTTTTTATGAGGCAACCATAACCCTGATACCAAAACCCAAGAAAGTCACATCAAGTAAAGAAAACCACAGACCAATATCCCTGATGAACAGAGACAGAAAAATCTTTTAAAAAATTCTAGCAAACCATATTCAAAAACATATCAAAATAATAATACATCATGGACAAGTGGGCTTCATTCCAGGAATGCAAGTTTGTCTCAACCAATTCAAATCAATAAATATGATTAATCACTTAAAAAGAATTAATGACAAAAACCATATGATCATTTCCATTGATGAAGAAAAGGCCTTAGATAAAAATTCAACATCCATTCAAGTTAAAAACACTGGAGAAGGTATTGATTAAAGAAACTTACCTTAACTTTGTAAAGGTCATTTATGACAAAACCCACAACCCACATTATACTAAATGGAGAAAAACTAAAAGCATTCCCAATAAATTCTGAAACAGGACACTTTTGCTACTTTTATTCAATAAATTCCTCAAAGCCCTGGCTAGAACAATCAGCAAGAGAAAAAAAAATCAAAAGAATATAAATAGAAAGAGGAAGTCAATCTATCCCTCTTTACTGATGATATGATCCTATATTTAAATAAGACCCAAAAAATACTCCACCAGAGGACTACTAGAGCTTATAAATGAATTTAGAAAAGTGGCAGAATACAAAATCCACATCCATACATCAACAGCTTTCCATACTCCAACCATGATTCTGCCAAAGAAGAAATCAGAAAATCCATCTCATTAACAGGAACCTGAATGACAACAACAAAAGTGCTTGGGAATTAATTAATCTAATAAAATAAATTAAAACCTCTACAATGAAAATTACAGAACATTAAAGAAAGAAATTAAAGAATTGCTAAGAAGATGCAAAGACATCTGGAGGAGGCAATGTCCACAAATGCTCTGTCTGACAAACTCCAGACTTGGGGATGGGCTAGGCAAAGCCAGCTCTGGAAACTGCCAAAACCATCCCTTCTAGGAATTGGCTGTATTCCAGTAATTATATGTATTGTGAATTTACTCAAACTGGAAACTCTCCGATTGTTGTAAGAATTACATGGCTTAGACAACAGTTGAGGACTGTTGAGAAGAGTACTTGTACTAACATATATAGAAATAGTGGAAAACGAAGCTATACTGACTTTAATACAAAATTGGAAATAGAAAGCAAAATAATTAGAACTAAAGAACAAGAAACAATATACGTGAAACATTTACCAAAACTATTCTGAGTGTTCACCTTATATTGTGAACTTTGAGTGAGAAAGGCATGTTTTCCTTTCCTGTTGTTGCAGAGACTGAGTTTTAACTCCTTAACAGTAAATAAGACATGTTTACCCTTTTTGTCTTTGCAGAGGTTAGGCTTTAACTTCTTAGTCCATAGGTTAGGATGCACAAATATTTTATAGAATTAAAATTTATAAAGTCTAAGATAGCTATAGAATATTTGGTAAGGTTACAATAACAAGGTATAGCCTATAACATAGTCTAGCTAAATAAGACACTATTCATTTATGCTAAGGCCTTCTAGATTAATGTAGCACAGAAAACTTCAAATACTTCTCTATCTAATGAGGTAATGGTTTGTAGAAACCTCTGGAGAAATTTAGGGAGACAGAATTTGGAGCAGTGTTTGGTCTCTGTCCCTTGTAAAAATAGGTTTAAACAATATGGTCAATGAGGTGGGGAGGTCAAGGACATGAATTGTACTAATGGCTGATTCTTTAAGTATTTTTATGCCTGGTGCTCTGAAATGGTTTAAACCAAATAGTTACATATGCTCATTATAGTGGAGTGGTCAAGGACATTAATTGTACTAATGGTTGATGCTTTAAGTTTACTGGGAAACTGAAAAGAGAATTGTATAATGAAGCAGATAATGAAAGTCTTAATTGTGCATTTGTATAAAAATGTTCAACAATAAAGAACAGATGGCAAGCCTTCCTCCTCGCTGATTCCACTCTTCCTTTGGGGACCCCAGAGTTCAGCTGGGGCTGGCCCCCTGCAGACATCCCCTGTTCTTGGATAGGGAAATCAATAGAATAAAAATGGCCATTCTGCCAATTGCAATCCTCATTAAGATACCAATGACATACATCACAGATGTATAAGAATCAATTCTCAAGTTTATTTGGAAGATTAAAAAACCCAGAACAGCCAAATCAATAATAAAAAAAAGCAGAAAGTGTCACAATATCTGACCTGAGATTATACTATGGAGATGTAGTAACAAAAACTGTGTGATACTGTTACCAAACCAGACATAAAGACCAATGGAATAGAATAGAAGACAGAGACAAATCCACAATCTTTAACCACCTGATATTCAACAAAGGGAGCAGAAATATATCTTGGAGGAAAGATAGCATGTTCAACAAATGCTGCTGGAGATCCATATGCAGAAAAATGAAAATAGATCTTTATCTCTCACCCTGCATAAAAACCAAATCAAAACAGGTCAAGGACTTAGAAATTAAACCAGCTACCATATAACTACTAGAAGAAATAATAGGATCAGCACTCCATCATGTAGATGCTAGTACCAACATCCTTAACAAGACTTCCATAGCATAAGATTTAAAACCAAGAATCAATGAATGGGATGCCGTTAAACTAAAAGCTTCTGCACAGCTATGGAATTAATCAAGAATGTAAAGAGAGAGTCTACAGATGGGAGAAAATCATAGCCAGCTACTCCTCTGACAGAGGGCAAATAGAATATACAAAGAACACAAAAAACTGAATATCAAAATCACATTCAACACAATCAACAAATGGGCTAAAGAACTGAACAGAAACTTCTCAACAGAAGAAATACAGAAAGCCAATAAATATATGAAAAATGTTCAACATCTCCAGCAATTTGAGAATTGAATATCAAAAACTCCATTAAGATTTTACCTCATTTCAGTTAGAATGGCAAAGATGAAAAATTCAAATAGCAGCAGATGCTGGAGAGGTTTTGGGGATAAATGAACACTTGTACACTGTTGGTGGAACTATAGACTAATATAGCTACTCTGGAAAGCAGTAAGAAGTTTCCTCAAAAAATGAGGAATGGAACCCACCATATGACCTAGCTATCCCACTCCTGGGTATTTTCCCAGAAGGAAAAAGCATATTAAATATAGTGACACAGCTACATTAATGTTTATAGCAGCACATTTCATAATAAGTAAATTATGGAATCAACCCAGAAGAGTCTGACATTGGAAGAATGGATACAAAAATTGTGATATATATCTATCTATCATCTATCTATCTGTCATCTCTCTCTCTCTCTCTCTCTCTCTCTATATATATATATATACATACACACACAATGGAATTCTAATCAGCTATTAAAAAGAATGAAATATTGTCCTTTTGGGGTCAGGGGATGGAAAGGAAATAATTATGTAAATGAAATTAGTCAAACTAACAGATTCAAAGGTTAAACATTTTCTTTCATATGTGGATGCTAAAGAAAAACTAAAGGTAGGTGAAAAACAGTCAAGTCTATATATTAGACTCATCAAATTCAGAGTTACACAAATCTGGGGGAAGTCTAGTTATAAAGAGGGAGAGTAGGGAGGGATATAGAGGAAATTCAATGGGGAGGATGGAGAGGGGAAAGGGGGCTATAAATATTTTTTTGGTATATACTCTACTCCCCTGAGAAGCTAAATAATACCCATGAAGGCATATAGGGCTAGAAGAGTTTTAAAAATATTAGATTTGCATAATATATTTGTAGCATAATTGGGGGAAATGTAGTGGAGATGTAAGACTGGGGACTGTGTGGTAGGGTAGAAATCCTGGGTAAGGATCAGGTTCAAGTCACAAGACATAAATAGGCATCTTTTTGCTATCATCTAATGCAGCAATTCTCAAGAGGAACATTGATAATCTCTCAGTAATTCTCACCATTATCAGGAAGATAGGGTGAAATCAAGTATAGCTTTAAGAGGTATAAGAGTACATGCCATCATTTGTATGCATTCTTACATGTACTCATATGTATAAATGTAAATATGTGCTAAATAAAATCATATGCACACAGACTGCAAATTTCTTGAAGTTAGCATTATGCTTTAGTTGTCATTGTGCTTTTTATGCTTAATACATTATGTAGTATATAATAAGAAATAAATTAATAAATTAATCTTAATTGAATAATTATTTTTGTACTGAATTTATGTTCAAATAGAAAATTAGCTATACAATATATGTGATTTATTGCAAATGCTTATATATAAAAGCAACATTGTTATACAAGAAACATATGGCTCTTCATAAATGGGTAACTTGGTTTTACAATCTCATTTTTACTAACCAAATGACTGACATAGTTTAGTTTTATAAACTTTCAAAATTTCATCTATTTCTAATTTTTGGTAAGTGGAAAATGTAACTCTAAATAATAATAATTAAATAACTCGGTCAAACAGTACAATTTGAGAGACATAGTATATTCTTTTTTTTTAAGATAGAGGAACAGAGGGCTGGAGCGGTGGCTCAGCGGTTTCGGTGCTTGCCTGGCAAGCACGAGGACCCGGGTTCAAACCCCAGCACCACATACACAACTGAGTGTTGGAGCAACTAAGGCCATGTGAAAAACTAAATAAAGTTGTTTCTGTCTCTCACTGTCCCTCTCTCTTAAAAAAAAAAAAAAAAAGAGGAACAGAGAGAGAAAAGAAAAAAATCAATTTTATTTAGTTTTTCATATGGCCTTCATTGCTCCACATTTAGTTGTGTACGTAGTGCTGGGGTTCAAATCTGCATCTGCAGGGATGCCAGGCATAACCACTAAGCCACTCTCTATTCCAGCCCCCATAGTAGATTCTTAATAAATTACCTATTTTGATTAGGCATACTAACACATATAATAAATAATTAGAGATCATCAAAAATTTAGATACAGGTATGTCTGTTGGTCTTCATCCAACCACTTGCTCTGCTTTGTATGAATTTAACTATTTTCAGTAGAAACAACATTAGAGTATTCAAACACAACTTTGCTACATATGCTAATAATCTGATCACACACATACATGTGCACATAAACACACTCCAGAAGAATGGATCTCACCAATGTGTAGTCTGTATTTTTTCCAAATTAGCCATATCACCAGATAGAGTAAGGGAAATTTCTGTATTCAAGGATACCTAAGTAATATATAGTCTTTGATCACAGAGTGATGAAGTTCTTTGGAAGCCATGAAGTACCTGCATTCATTGCTTAAAGCAACCTCTTTCTTACAATATCCTAAAACATGCTTCATATCCCAGTTTTGTATTCTGCAGCAGCTCCTCCCCATAATCCTTGTCTAACTTTTTCTAAGTGAGAAGCTAACTTTACCAATTGTTGTCTACTACCAATTACAACTTGCTTTGTTTTACATATTGGTGTACATTATATGGCTATACTGATAAAATGAATGGGAAGCCTACCCATGGCAAATAGAAGTATTGTCATTATAGCTTCTTCATGGAAACTTACTTTACTCCATTTGAATAAATTTCATCTGTGTTCCTGGATATACTCAGATTTGTATTTTCAAGAATGTTAATAAATATAGTTTCCTTTTTTTTGCCTTGTTCCTTGCAGATAAGGTATGTTCATCTGAACAAAATTAGTTATATTTCTACTAACAGAATAAGTGTGATACTCCCAAACATATATAGATGTCATTTAATTTTTTCTTGATACCTGTCTTAAAAGAAAATATTTTGTTTCCAATTGATACATCTATACAAGGAGGTGCAAATAGAGTATAGTATATAGCTTATTTAGCATAATAAAATTAATAGAACATAAGAATAATGACTAAGTTATATCCAAAAGCTGTTATTTAAAATTTCATAATATTAGATAACTTTAGTTAAACATTTATATATAAATATAAATGTTTGCCTCTTCTGGAAAATCTGATCTACCTTTATTTATGTCAGATCAGCCTAAAATTATGACCAATCAACAAACATGTAGCATATTTTCATTTCCTCCATATTATGAAATGGTGTAATGAACATCTTTACATACCAACTCTTGATTTCCTTCTACATCACTTTATTTAAAAAATAATTATAGTAGTAGGCTTAATGTACTAGAGTATATGAACATTTTTAATGATCCAGATAAATATTGCCAAATTGCTTTCCTCAAAGCTAGTAGCAAATTAAGGTCCCAAAAGCATTATAGACATGGTCTTTTCCAGAAATTTTAGCATTAACAATAAAAAAGAAAGAATAAATTAATGAATTTTATTGAATTTTATTGCATGTTATCAATAAAATGCATTTATTTTATATTTGATTTCATAAATAAAAAATACCATGATTATATGCATTGACTTTTTTCCTTTTATAAAATTTCCATTCATATAAATTATTTCTCTATCAGTGTATCCATATACTTTGAACTATAAAAGTTCATCACATTAATATATCTGTCAAACTAATACTGGAAAAATGTTGTTTATTTTATGCTTTATATTAAGTATTTCATTTCAATAATTTTTAAATTCCAGAGAAGCTACACAAATGGTACAGAGAATCATTTACTCTGATTCATCACATTTTAATTTTTTGCTATGTTTTCTTTGTTATGCTTTATAGGCATATAGACATATGTAGAAGATAGGCAAATTATATGTATATAAACATATAAGATAATAAAACATAAAGTTCTTTGTAATTTTAATGAATAAGTGGCATACATTATGCCATTACCACTTAAGATATGTCCTTCCTAATATAATTTAAAGTCACAAGAGTTTCAAACTTTAGGCAATTTATATAAATATATATAAGTATAATATTTTTCTTAAACAGTTAATATTTCAAATTCCTGAAATTATACTAATAATATTTTTTTAATGTTTGTCCTCTGAGGATCCAGTTCTAGATTATGTAATACATTTAATTTTCTTTTTCTTTGGGATATTTTACCTGAGACTATTTCTCAATATGCCTTGTCTTTCACAATATTCATATTCAAAAATAATGTAGGTCTTTTATTTTGCAGAATGTCTCTCAATTTGAGTTTGTCTAAGCTCATCTTCAGTGTTATAATCAGATTATGGACTTCCTTTGCATACCAGAGTATCCAGAGGTACTTGATAAGCTTTTTACCATTTACTAATAATGTCATGTTTGATTATCTGGTCAAGAATTTTTGTTGTATGTTGTATTGTTATTTCACTTTTATTTATTATTTTTATCTATTAATATTTATTATTTTATATATTATAAATAACACAGAATCTTTATTGA
>PVKS010037628.1:0-18504 GCA_004027875.1 Aplodontia rufa
ATCAAAATACATTTCCTCTTGGAATATTTAAATTCTGTAAGATATATTTTGTGCTAAATTAAATCTTATGTTATCATTATTTTATAGGTACTAGCCTATGTGCATTTATTGTAAGAAGACAGTTTATTTCTGGTTAAAAATGTAGAGAGCATCTATCATACTAGCCAATTTTTAACAAATCATCTAATCAATTAAAATATTTGGTATTTTATAAATAATGAATAAAACTCATGACCAAACAAATGTTTTACCTTTCCCGTACTTTGTAAACATTTTATATCTGTGTTCCTGTCTTAGGTACTTGTAGAGCAATCAAAATTTATTTTAGAAAAACATTTTTAAATCTATATGTATGTCCAACACAGCTTGATCAACTTGTAAACTTGCAAAAAAGAAAGACCATCACTGCAGCTAAAAGTAGAGAGTTGTTCATTCTGAAATATGAGAATTAAAAATGTAAGTATGATTTTGTTGGGGGTATTGGGACAAGGGGTGCTCCTCAGATCTGAGTGACATTTCAATTTTGGAAATGTGCTGAGTGTTAAAAAAGAAAAACTTCTTATTGAGCTTTATTTTATGTAGATGCCAAATCAATTTTATAGCAGCCTTTTCATCTCTCACTCTGCCAAGGGAAAGAACTTAGTTTAAAACTGAACTATCTGTTAAGGAAATGAAATTCTCCCAGAGGGTTTCATGGTCTTCCAAATTTAGTGCCCCAAAATTTGCAGATGTCTCATCTGATTTAAAAAATCATTTGCAATAAATATAAACAGAAGGATACCATTTATGCAGCAAAGATGCCCTCTTAGGCTCATTTGGATTGTCAGTTTATAATCAACTGGCATTTTTAAGAATCTGATAGAGTATGTTGAATTTACATTGCAGGAATTCAGTTTTCTTTTTTCCCACCCCAAGAAAAATGGTAGGAAGATGATTTAATATTTAATGACTACCCAAATAAGTCCTTTGTGTTTTCTTCAGTGAGTAAGCATTTATTTATTATTATAGCAAACAAGCATAATTTCTAGTGAAAACTTGACATGGTCAGGAGTACAGATGTTCAGCTCTTTCTCTTCCTGAATGCTTCAGTTGAGCGTTGACTTACTCCACCTCTGTGCTGAGCCTTTGGTGAATACCTGGCACAGCATGTCTGAGAATCTAAGTCCTAAGGACTGGACCACTTGTTTCACCAAAACTGACAGATGGGGATAGGACATGCTCAGTTTCCGGGTTATTCTTTATGCCCTATTCTTTTTATCTAATAGCATATACAGATAAGCTAGTTAAATAAATCTGGTGTATTTCCTTACATTTTACAAGGTTTCCCAATAGCTTTAAAACACAAGTATTTTAGTTATTGAATTAATACCAGAGCTACTGAAACAAACTATTGTAGACAGGGTGGCTTAATCCACCCAAATGCATTTCCTCACAGTTCAGAAGGCTGGAAGTCCTAATCTGGACCTGGTGGCTGTGGAGGACACCTCTTACCCACTGTGTTCTCATGGCCTTCCCTTTGTGTTATCTGTGCTCAAGTTTCCTCTTCAAATAAGGGCACTAGCGATATTGTATCAGGGTTCCACATAATGATCTCATTTTAGTTTAACTATTTCTTTAAAATCCCTTCAAATACAGTTGTCTTTTTAGGTACAGGTAATGTGTATTTCAGTGTATGAATTTGAGACTTGGGGAGCACAAGTCAGCCCATAACACTGAGGGCAAGAGGCCCTGTTGTTGATCAAAGATGTTCTATTATTTGTTGGATATGTTTGTGATTTTAGTCATTGGGTAATTAACTTATAGAGGAAAACAGCACAAGAAAGAATAAAATTTTAAAATAGAATACATGTGAATCTAAGCTCTCATTTAGATATAGCCCATCTCAATAAAATACTTATATTGCAATCCAATTAATTCTCCTCTTCCATGCCAAGCTGATTCATTAGTATCTCTTATTACTATTATTCTTTTTATGCTTACACCTTTTCCACAATCTCACCCCAACAGCTCAGATATCCAGTCTCCATCTTGTCTTTACCGCACTCTCATTGAAAGTCAGAATTTGACTGAAACAAAAATTAAACAAACCAAAAAACACCTTTCCTGGTTAATTATGCTTGACTTCATAACCAATTTTTGTCACATGTGCCCTGAGAACAGAAACATGATTTTAGCGTGAAAAGTTTCCATTTTCCTGCTTAAGCCTATTTGTTTTATGATGGTTATTAATTTAGTTTACGTACGGCTTCTCCTAAATGGGCAGTTACTGTTGCTTCAGCGTAGGCTGTTCGCAATACTGCATCTGGGATTTTGCGGTGTGCATAAAGAAGGGTCCGTGGTGAATGTTCCTTGAGTGACTTCTCAGGCTGCATAATAATCATGCCATTGTGCAATGCGGTTTTTGGAAGCCAAATACCTTGCTTTGGAATAATGGATGTGCAACCTTGTTTTACCATATCTAAATTGATCCAGGAAGAGTATTTCCCTTGATGTATGCCTCAAGCTAGCTGCTATTATGGAAGTCAAATTATTGGTCATAGATGGGACTTGGACTGTGCATATCTTACCGGAACACTCCCATATGTTTTATGGATAAGACCACGTTTCCTTTTGCAGAGCATGGTTCCACATCAACTTGCTCAACTTGCTGCTTGCGTTTTGCTTGGGTTACCTTTCACACAGCCATGCAAAATGTGCCCTTGATTTAATGTATCGTATATATGATCTCTTGATGCTGACGTTTATCTTCTTCTGTAAAAATAAATGGAAGGAATGTGTTGCTAAAAGCTAAAGTAATTATATTTTAAGTGCCACTCACTGACTTGTAAGTCTCATGCTAAAACTGAGTCATTTATTTTGAAAAGTACACTAATACATGTGGCGTTTTAGAGTAAAACAGATCAGGTTTAAAACTCTGATGACATTTTGACAGACTCACTTCTCATCATTAAAGTAATGAAAACAATCACAAATATGTGGTAATGTAGTCTACCCTCACTGAGCTAATTGCATATTAGAAGAGCATCGAATATCGATGAAGAACTTTGAAAAATGTCAGATTCCAAACATGAATGTGTTTTAGGACAAATATAAATGTGAAAAATGGGTTATTTTTGTTTTGAAACCTCCTATATTTTTGGTTTATTTTGAAATATGGGACACATGTGCTTTAACTTTGAAGTATGAAAAATTTCAAACACAGGGTAGACAATAGTTTAATGGAATTCCTTCACTAATTACCAACATTTTCAATTATACAATTTGAGCAAAAAATAACATGACACATTTGGTTTGGAAATTTAATGGATTCATATTTGGCTTATTTAATTATTCAGTTATATTACTTCCATTAAATTATTATTAAACTTAGTTCAAAACACCATTAATATTTTCTGATATCATTAAGACATATAGGTAGGTATTTTATCATTCCCTCTATTTCTTAAACTAATGAGTTATTTCATAGAGCAGTATTAGTTTTATAGGAACATTGAACAGAGTATTGAGATTTCACACATATTCTTTTCCTTGAAGGAGCACAGTCACTTGGGTTGATTGGAAAGCTGCACCCAAGTGACAAGGAAATTCGTGGTACATTCAGCCCTTCAAACAAGCCATCAACTCAAGGAAAAGAGAAGCAAAACTAAAGCGGTATCAAGTAAACATCCATAATCCACAATAGCTTCAACAAGGGCCAACTTTTAGCATTTTATTTAGGATTCAGAGTTTAGATGAGAAAATAAGATGCAACTCCTTAATTTAGTAAACCTCATGTATTTAAAGGAACGAATCAGGTTTCTTTTTAAGCTACTTGTATTTCAGATTTCTCCCCCTTAAAAGCCCCACTTACACAGAAAATCAGGCATATAGGTCTTATTGAAATTGAATTAAAATATTTATCTTATTCACCTTCTGGACAAACCCTAAGTTTTGCTGAAAGGCACATATTCTTCTGCAAAGTATGCAGGAATTTGAGGATTTTGGTGTTGCCAAGTTTTATTTTATTTTATTTTATTTCATTTTATTTTATTTTATTTTATTTTATTTTATTTTATTTTATTTTTTGGTGGAGGGATGCAGTTGGAAGCTTCCGAAAGGAAATCAATTGTGGCTTTACACATTTGAAGGTGAAAAATGTTTCAGTATGCCAGGTTCACCCCAGTTTCCTGTTGGTATTAATTCTAGGTAAGCAAAATGGAAGGAGCACAATAGGAAACCTGCAATTGTTTACTCCAGATCACTGCAATCAGAAATTACCCTCTCCAAAGTTAAAAATCCCCATTTAGTTCTTCAAAGCAGAGCATGCGATTTCACCACAGGACTCCTGTTAACATCAATAGCTGCCACTGAGCAGACTTCCCGACTTTCATTCAACACATGTCCTCCAGTCTACATTGTGTTCTTTGAACAATCATGTTATAATAAATGTGTTGCGAATGACATTTTAAATAGGAGCAGGAGGATCAATTATTATTTCAGCTGCATTCATATTCTTGGCAAACTTCCTCCTGCCAGCACATTACCCACGCCTACAACACCGCAACCATATGATCTTAATGCTCCTATATACCTACCTATCTCCCCCACTAGACTGAGGTGTTTAACCACTGGGACTGGGGCTCATTCCTGACTGTGGCATAGAGGCCCCTCTGGGGAGTGATAGGCAACTGGTGTTAACTGAGCAGTGTTTCCAAGACTGTGAAGCAAATGTCTCAATGACCACCTCCCCAAATGTATGCTGTGCTCATGATTGGGCAGCACACTGTCTCCTGGTGTTACAACTCTGGAAGTCAAATTCTCACCAGAACTTTCCATTAGCATCACTGGACTTCAGAACACCCCAGGTCTCTATCCTGAAGTGGCATCTGCAGGAACAGCTTGAGCAGAACTAAACACAGGGAAACCTTCGCTATGCAGCCTTCAGGGGTGCTCATGCCTTTACATAGGTATAGATATGTTAAGAAAATACTGCTGAGCATTTGCTCAGATTTCTGGAACCTGATTTCCAAAATCGTAAGTATTATACTACAGGAAAAAGAAGTTTCAAGCTCTCTTTACCCAGCCCATCTCCTTTCCAGAGTCACAGAATATCATCAGGCCATTCCCCCAGGACATGTCCCTCCTTGCATCCCAGGCCAAATTGGTTATGTAGTGTCCTTAAATTCATCACGGCCCTGTTTGTGATTCTGCAGTGAGATTTATTGTGATTCTCTCCAGACCCATGTGCATTAGTTTCCTGTAGCGGTTGTAATGAATTAAAACAACGGAAATGTATTCTTTCACTGTTTTGGGGGCAGCAAGTCTAAAATCAGTCTCTCTGGGCTAAAGGGAAGGTGGGCAGGGCTGGTTATCTCTGGAGGCCCTAGAAAAGAGGCTGTCCCCTTGCCTTTATAAGCCTCTGAAGGTCACCAGCATTCCTTGGCTCACGACGAAGAATGCCCTCATGTTGGTCACATTCCCTGCTTCTTCCTTTGACATCTTGCCTCTCTCTTATCAGGGCCCTTGTGAATACATGTAGGTCCACCTGGGGATGACCCAGGATGATCCCTGTCCATGTCAAGATCTTTAACTGGGTCACATTTGCAGAGTCCCTCTTTGACATCCATGGGTTCCAGGTTTTAGGAACAGCTGTCTTTACAGGGATATTACTCAGCCTACTGCAGCATTGCTTGATAAACAAGAGAAGCTGAAACACTCTCCACCAACAAGAAGCAAACCCCACCAGCTCCACTAGGGGATGCTGTAACAACAGCTACTACCTGGAAAACAGGACCTGGCTCTGGGTTTCCTCAGTTAATTATCTACATTATAACCCGTTAATAAAGATTAAGAGAGAGTTCAGTAAATTACTATAGGTCCAAATTACAGTGCAGTAACTGTAATCAAATGACCAAACCCAAAGTTCATAGACAGTGAAAATACTGATTCCTGCTCCAGGCAAAATCAATTTGGGTCTCCTGGTAGATTCCCTTCTCTTTGTTCTGTGCTGGTCTATTTTGCTCTATTCCTGCTCTAAGCAAGAGCTACTTTCTTTCCATCTCAAAGCTATGTATAAGAAGAAAAGCTCTTTCTTCTCTGAATTGGTGAAACCATCAAAAGCGTTTCATTTCAAATATTATATGGTTTTTGCAATATTACATGTTTTTTTTCCAAAAAATTCCATGAACCCATAAATTTTAATTAATTTTAAGTATGGGAAACATTTCAATTGACTGGGATTTGCCTTCAACTAATTTTTGTGCAAGGTGCTGCCAGGTCTTTTTTTTATTTATTTATTTATTTCATATGGTTTCTGTTTCTCTGGCACTTAGTTGTGCATATGGTGCTGGGATTTGAACCCAGGTCCTTGTGCTTGCCAGGCAAGTTCTCTAAACACTGAGAGATCACTCCAGCCCAGGCCTTTTTATACCGGCATTCTGAGACTCTTTTGACTCTTTCCCAGTGAGCGTCTTTCCCTTGCCTGGCTTTCTTTCTCCGTCTTATAAATGTTGACGGCAAAAGCTTTTCTCCTATACAGTGCTTTTCTTTACAGCTTGCTGTTGATCAAAGCAATGATTCTCATTTTATTTAATAGATATGAAAAGGGTTTCATCTGCAGCACAGGTGTCCACCCAACCATCACTTCATTCAGTAACAACAGATATCATTTATTGTGGGTTGTCCCTGTGATGTGCGGTGAGCTAGCATGGCATTCACATTATCTGACACATCACTTGTCTGTCAAGAGAAAATTTTGTCAACAGTGAGATGATAAATCTTGTGGTAGAGATAGGGAAAGGTGGCTTGCAATCTAGTGTAGAAACTGTATTCTAAGATGAAGTTCAATATCACTTAAGCCAACGTTTGCAGGTTCACAAAAGAAGGCATCAGACTACACCTGAGGAAAGGGAAGTGATGTTTACCAATAGGGTAAGCTTTGAGATGTGAGGAAGAGATATTGGAGAATCAGGGAAATTTCCAACACCACGTAGAGAGGCGTGAACGGGAGTGACTACATGTTAACCTGATGTGTCTTGAATGTGCAGTTGTCTGATTACTGAAGGTCTGTAAATATGGTGACTATAGCTAATTGGACATAGATATTATGAAAGGCAACTTCTCTGTGTCTTACATGAGTAATCTTAAGACAAAATCCATCATCACAGGAATTGCATGAAAAGAGCATGTAAGAAGTTCTTGTCACCAATATCATCTGGATTCTCCAAGCATCTCTTGGTATCCCATCTATCCTCCAAGGACAATTCTCATTTTAAGCCATTTCTTGAATATTTTTCAAGTTCAATTTGTCTTGCATTGAATATTGATGGCAATTTCTAGGCACAATTCTTAGATTTTTTGCCTTGTTAGAGGTCTCTAAATATATTGCTTTTATCTGCCATGCAAGAGTCTCTAATCCCCTGAAGGTATTATCTTTGTTCTTATATTTTCCACCAGAAGTAGCTAGATCAGGTCTGCTTTTCACATTGGAAATATAAGTTGGAAATATTGGTTGTCAGATACAAAAAAGCATGGAGGCTATGGAAAGAAACATGTTGGTGCCAGGTTGGGCTTACAAGGGAATATGAGTCCATATTTTGGCAAAATCCACTTTGATTTGCATCTGCCTGGTCTTTGAGAGTGCAGGCTACACAATCTCCTCCATGTTCCTGCTCATGGGAAGCATAGGACCCTCTGTCTCCCACACATGCTCAGAAGGTCACAGAACAATGGGCCTGCTGTCTACCAAGATAAAGCCAAGTCTCCTCCGCAAAAGTGCTCTCCACACTCTGGGCTCTTTCCCTGGACCCTGACTTGCCCATTCCTGAGACTCACCCTTCAGGAACAAGGATGCCCCTTTTCTCAGACGTAAAGCTCCAGCCAGCCTTGTATGGAGTCCAGCAAGGCCCGCACTTCCTGTTGGGCTAATACTTGGACTGTTTAGTGTTTTGTTTGATATTTTGGAAGACGGAACTGCTCCTGGCAATGAGATATTTCTTCTTCTCACAGCTTGATGGTATAAAGTGTTTTGGAAACTGTCAAGGGCCACCCAAAGGTTGTGTTCCACTTGCAATACTTCCTGGCTTCATAGCTTCCCTGAAAGTGCTGGCTCCCAGCCTGGTCTTTTGTACTCGCCTCCTCCGTGCTTCCCTCACCCAGTTATGGCACACTCAGCAAGGAGAGGCTGTCCCCTTTGCCAGGCTCTGTGAGGTCCATATGGCCTTGCTCTGGGACCTCCATCCAGCACATACATCTTTGCCCATTGTGCTCAGACCAATTTCCTTCCATCCTGCAGTCCTTAGGAGCATTGGGTGCTCCCTGTTCCTGGCCGAGGTACTTGGCTCTCTCAGTCCAAAGTCAGTGGTACAGTTTCGGAAAGTTTGCTCTCTGAACAACCGACATGCCACCATCCCACCAATAAGGGCTCTCCCTATTAAACTGCCCTACTTTATTTTCTGCCTGACACTTGCCATGCAGGGTTGATGGACTCAACCCTTGTGAACTCCTCCTACTAGATTTAAAGTGAAGCTCACTTGTCAGTTGTGTTCCATTAAATGTTGAATGTTACAGAAATAAATAATTCTTGTTTTTCTATTTTCATGAATTTGATATCTATCTTTACCATTTAATATCATCCTTAGTTACCAAAAACCACAACAGCAAATAATTGTTGGGCATGGTGGTACATGCCTATAATCCCAGCAGCTCGGGAGACCAAGGCAGGAGGATTGTGAGTCAAAGTCAGCCTCAGCAATTTAGAGAGATCCTGTCTCAAAATAAAATGTAGAATAAAAGGGGGTTGGAATGTGGCTCAGTAGTTAAATGTCCCTTGTTTCAACCCCTGGTTAAAAGAAAGTAAGAGAGAGGAAGGAAGGATGGGCAAACAAGCAAGCAGATAATTGAGATTTTATTCAAAATGTTCCTGGGAACTGTCCTTTCCCTGATGAAGACCTGCAGTCTAGAGAGAAGGGTCATCAGGCCTCCTTGCGCACACTCCTGGGGCCACCTCCTAGGCCCAGTGCAGTCACCTACCAGGTGAGTCAGTTCAGACTAGTGTCTTAACCTGCATTGCCTCAGTTTCCTCTTGCACTGGACACAATCCATAGCTAAATAATAATGCTAACTTATGAGATTTTTATTGAGGAAAAGCATAAATATATAAATGGCATAGAATAATACCTGGCTATTACATAAATATTAGTTATTGTGAATTCAATATATTGAAAAGAATATGGGTTTAAGCTCTCAATGAATATTAGAAGTTTAATATAGCTGACGACTTGTGAAAGAAAATACATAATATTTAAATAGTTGAAAGGCTAACAAGACATTTTATCCCAGATTATAAACATGATATTTTTATTCTTTGATTTAAGGAATTCTAAACCTTTTTGAAGCTTATGTAGAGGTCAGTGTAAGAAGCTCCTCTTTGAAGCTTATGAGATCATAAAATGCTTTATATATAAAATAAATAAAAATTTTGACTTGGAATCTATCTAATGACTTTTATCTGCTTACTGACTAACTGAAGTCATCCACGGGGAACCAGGTATGTTGATATTCAGCTTTACATGAAAGTGATATAGAATGCCCATTAGCATCTAACAAAATCCCACATTGCTGCCATCTCAGCTGAGCCCCAGCAGGAATTAAATCTAAAAGCCATAGTTGATGCAAATATGTATGCCCAAAACTCTGCTGTTTCTCTCTTTATGGGAAAAATATGATATGTGATGTGTAAAGGGAAAATGTTCTTCTCTGTGAGAACTCAGATTATACCAATTTTATTAAAGAAATTAGCTGTTCTTATAATAAGGTAAAATGAGAAAGATATGCAGAGTAAGGTTGCTACAGCACATATATGAGGCACTTCACCCTCAAGGAGATCCCTTGCTCTTGATGTAGCTTCAGCTACTTGGTAAGATGTCAGTAGTGGAGTTGGAATATCCTGGAGTTTTAAATAATAACAAAAGCAATGAACTGACACTTATTTATATTATGCATGTTTCCAAATTGAAGTCCCCATGAAATCTGTCAATTATTATTCAATTTAAAGAGTATTAATTCACCTTCTTTTAAGAAAAATAGGTGAAAAATATATGAGTGATTTTATTTGCTATATATAATTGTTATCTTGAAATTGGTCAAAGTAGAAAAATGAAGACATTATTTTCCTATACCATTATTTATACATCCCTATTTTACTATTTATATGAATAGCTTATAAGTACTTACATAAATATGAATATAAGCATATAACATTACTAGATTTGCTTATTTATCTCATGTAATTTTCTTTTATCTATAATCTCCAATTGGAGGAATCGGAGATGATTTGAAAGAAAAATGAACTGCAATATTTAATAGTAAAATCTTAATATTATAGTAAGTAGAAATATATCTGATGATTTGTATTTCGCTTTTTACCATTGTGCTTCCAAATAGGGTAAAAAATTTTAGAAACTGGTACAAAGAATTTCTTAAACAAACAAAAAAAATCATTGGAAAATTATGCTAAGAAAGAATGTTTGACAATACCTGGCTAACGTCCAATTTCTCGTCGGGGCTGTGTTCTGAGAAGGTATCTACAATGCAAATTCATGGTAGGAAAAGACAATTACTTTGGCAATTACATAAGGCAATTATTTTGTACAAATTAGTTTCTGAGTCTAATTTTCAGAACACTCTTGCTTCAGATTGGGTCATTTTCTCTAAATTTTCTAAGTTAGACATTTTGGTGCTGGTCATATTCATGCATTTTTCTCGTTCCTGACAATCTTAAAATCCATGTCCAGAGCAGCCCATTGGAGAGCTTTCTTGAAACATCATCCTGTCCGCACTCCACAACTCAGCCGGCATTGCCCTTTCCTGACTTTAATTGTGACTTGTGAATCCAGCCCTCTTGCACTGACTGAACCGAAAGGCACCTCATTGTGACAGAAGCAGATTTTCAGACATAGGGCTCAGTGAGTGTAGATGGTCAGATTCCAGCTCTGCTAGTCCATAGATCAAATGCCCTTATTCTGTGCATAAGCTGTGTGTCCACACATGCATCTCACTGTTCATAGCTGATATTTGGGAATGTATAATCAGAGCTCAGGTATTAGGAACTTGGTTTCATCATATGACTATCTTAATCAAAAGTTATAATCACTAAAAATCAAGCATTTACTGAAACAAAACCAAACCACCTGCTTAAAATGGGTGTTTTATAAGGTGCCCATTTTATAGAATTTCTTTAAGAGATATATATTTTTGCATTTTTCTTGTATTGTCATCAAATTGTTTTTAGTTGTTGTGAACATAAATTGAATTGTATATCAAGACTATAAAGTATTTATACTTTTGTTCCTGAATGTTTGATAATGTTTCCCCCTCAATTGTAACTCTATATCATCTAATAAAAAAAGTAAATGAAAAAAAGACTATAAATCATGAAGTTCTGTATGTGGACTTCTCTTTAATGCAATCTTACCATGAAATTTAGAGTGGAAATAATTTGCTGTGAAGAAGATATCCATCAAGAACAATTTTAGAAAGAAACCATAGATGGCTGGATCCATTCCTAGGGGCATGAGGTGATCTGAATACCATGGTGGAGGAGTGTGGCAGAGGGAAGTGGGTCAAGGAGTGGCTCCAGGAAGCAGAGAGAGAAACTCCACACCAGATACAAAATATATATCACAAATGCACATCCAAACAACTCACCTCCTCCAATCACACCTTACCTGTCTTCAGTTGCCAGCTAATCCTTATCAGGGGATTAACTCACTGATTAACACACTGATTGGGTCAAGGCTCTTCTAACCCAATCATTTTAGCTCTGAGCTTTTGCATTGTCCCACATCTGAGCTTTGGGGGCACATCTCACATCCAAACTATAACAGGGATCTAATCCACAGCTAGGCTGGTCTGATCCTATCTGATTAACATTTAAACCATGTTGCATGGCTATTAACTACCTATTGCTCCTGAACTTTTGCTCACAGATAAAATTGATTTCCCAAAATGCAACATATGCATTGTTAAAAATCTCTGATTGCACATATAGGCTCACACACACCTTCACACATTTGCACCCACACTCACACACACACGTGGAATCACAGGGCACCGGTCACTAGATGGAACATGAGAAAGCATATGTGTTGTAAAGTCGAGGAGAGAGATCCTGTGGGTATTAGTGCCTGATCAAACCTGGCATTATAAATTGCAAGAACCCTAAAAAGACATATGTTCCCCTTGTGGGCAAATGCCTCTCCACTCCCTCTATTTCTCTTTCTGAAGCAAGCCTGCAGTTTGCTTTTAATAGCATCAGGTGGGCCCGAAGTATTTCAGGACCTCTCAGTTGATGGAGTATTTGTCGAATGCACTTTGCACCTTGCCCAGGATCAAGGAAGGTATATTTTATGTGTTAGTATCAGCAAGCTTCTAATTGGATTTCGAGCAGTGACTCTCTTCATGTTTAGACTGCCTGTCATAGGTCACTGAATTCAGTGCCTGAAACCTTGAGTTGAGATCTCCCTTCAGTCTCTTATTCTTTTGTGTTTTAAAAATAATTTTGTCAGCTGTTGCCGAGTCCCAGCCATATCTTTCCGGAAGATGTTGAAGCAGAGTAGAAGTGAATAATTTTCCCCTCTTTACATTTTTTTTCCTGAATGTGTGAAAAACTTGTCTGTATGAAACTGTTCTTTAAAAAGAAGAAAGAAGTACACGGGTTGGAAGGAAAATATATCAACAATTTTTGTTTAAAACATTTCAGGGTAAAAATAAAAATAAGAAGTCCGTCTAATTTTTGGAAGTCATGGATCAACTTCCTGAGAGGTAAACGCCTCCCCTGTACCATCTCACTGAAAGCCCCTGAGGCAGAGGATGTGTCTCCTGTTTCTCATTATATCATAAAACCTTTGCCTCCAAGTATTAGAGCTGTAATCAGAACCTACCCCAAAATCATCAATTAAAAATATCCATTATAATCTCAAATAGATACTCAATTTAAAAATGGCAAAAATCCAATTTCCATGAAAATCTAGATACAGAAAACAACACAACTGTTGTTCAAAGATCCAGTGATCAAAAAAATCAAAAAAATTAGGATCCTGATAGGAAGGAAAATCAATTAGATGATAATTGGTGGACATTTGGATGCTGCTGGCAGATTGTGAGTAAAATCCCCTGGAATGACTCCCATCTTCTCTGCTGAAAGCTCTAGGGATTTTGGTGGACAAGAATCTGATTATTTTATTAGTGTAATTTCCCAGGTTTGACGTGGTGCTAAGCATTAGGGACAGGAGTGAGCAAAGCAGAGGGGCAACGTGGTGGTCCAGGTGGCAGATGTGAGTCCTTGAATTTACAGAGGAAAGCGGTCACCCTTTAAGTAAAAGTTTAGAGAGGAAGGAGAACAGACTCACTAGTAACTCATTGGATTACGGGGAGAAGAATAAATGAATGAATGTCTGAGGATGTGGCTCAGTGGTAGAGCACCTGCCTAGTATGCGTGAGGCCCTGGGTTTGATCCCTAGCACTTCAAGAAAGGGTAATAATGAATGTAACTCCTCAGACCCTAATACTCCTCATGTTCCCTTGAGGAAGCGAGGGAAACCCACTCAGCAAGAGGGTGGAGGAGGAGGCCCCAGCCTGTGGGCAGAAGGACCTGGCAGGGAGGAGCTGGGTTGGAGCAAGATGTGCTTGGTGTCTATGCAAGGGCAAGTTTTGACAGGGGTGCCAGGAGTCCTGGGCTGAGGTCCACATGAGGGGTGCATTCCTCATGTACAAAGAGGACATCTTCCAAGACACATATGGGAACAGGGACAGAGGACACAAGTAAGGAGGCCAGGGTTATACAAGACAGGAACAGAGACGCTGAAAGTCCAAGGTAATACAAAGCACGCAGTTTATTGTACCCACAGTGGGCACCAACGAAAGCCTTTCAAGCACCACGAAGATAATGTGGAAATTTGGGCAAATGAGCCAGACAACAGCAAATATTCATTTGTCCCCTACTTTCTTCCACGCATTGTTCTAAGCCCATAGTTAGCAGTGACTAAGACACAGAGAGATGAGCTAAGGGGGGAAAAATAAAGGGGAGGGAGTGTGTTAATAAGGAGCTCCCAGATGTTCCAGGCTTGGAGGAAAAGGACTGGGTTTGGATTGCATTAGCAGGAAAGCAAAGGAGATCGCTACTGTCGATTTTGCTTTGTCTTTTTGTTTTTGGTGTTTTGCTTTATTTTAGAAAAGATAACTGATTGTGATAAATATTTGAAAATTGGAAGGTGGAGCAGAAGGACTATAAGTGGTAAAGATCTGATCCATTGGAAGGGAACCTTTTGGTATGGGGATTACCAAGAGCTACATTTTTAGTACTACAAAAACGAGTGTATGTTTTATAGTAGCTTGAATTTGTATTTCCCCCTGTTCTTCTGTACAATCCATGAAATTTCATCTATCACAATTCATGTAGCTCATGAAGCCCTGATTTCTTCTGCAAGTTGCTTTCCCTGGACCCCTTCAATGGGACCATTGTACCCGGACCTGGAGGTGGAATACGTGTGGATGGGTGTGTACTGCTATGTCACAGTGAGAAGCAGAACCTACTTTACAGCCAAACGTTGATGTGAAACTAGCTGAATTCTATCTGCAATTTAAACTAAGTTTATATTGGATAACTCTATGATACTTACAAAAAAACAAACTCATCACAGTGATCGATAAGGATCCACTTACAGTGATAAATCTCAGGCCTGTGTGGACTTGCGTGTGAACTCTCCTGGGGCTTTGCTTTCTCATCTTTGAAAGGAAGACACTGGGCCACATGATTTTCTAAGTACCTCTGCAGTTTTATTGCTGCGTTTGGTTATGTATAGAAAAGATCTGCAAGAAAATACAATGTTTTCTCTTCTTTGTAAAACTAAAACAATGTTTTATGCAATTTTTCCCCATTTCAATGTTCGTTTTGGGGGAAAAAAATCACTCTGTGTTACATAGATGCTGTCACCTTCTAATAGCTTTCTTGGTTCCTTCTGTTAGAACTATGTTCCAAATTATGACCCTATAATGGTCTATAGACCCAGTAATAAAGAGAAAGGCACCCATTGAGCAGTTCTATTCACATGGAGAAGAACAGAGCCAGAGGAAGAAGCCACTCCCTTTGAGTTAGTAATTTAGTGTACAGGTGTAGAGGGATTGTATATGTGTGCTTTGGGGGCATAGGGATTATCTTAGAAACTAATAAAATTATAATTTTCTGTTTATTTTAATTTAAAATATTTTAAGTGTCGGTACTGGTGGATCATTCATCACCCAGTTATCAACAATGATTTGTTTTTCCTTTGGGATTTAGCTACATTTTAAAGGAGCCACCCACTACACCAATTCCTGGCAAAAGTTTCTCCCCCAGCTCAAAACAATGGCTCCTTCCACAGGTTCATACATACAAGATAATTTCTCGTTCTGAACTTTTCCCTGCTCCTTTCCTCTTTTGCATTTTAACTACCACACAACAAAGTCTTTTTTTTTTTTCTCTCCATAAATCAAGGACAGAAGAACTAAGCTCTGCTTCTGAATTCGTTTAGGCATGCAGCACCCTATTTCCACCTTGTTCATAGGCCACGTTCTGTACAGTTCGCAAGTAGGGGTGTCAAGACTCACTGTTCTTAAAAGCTCCTTCAGCTCACCATCCTTAAGGATGCAGTTTCTGGCCACTCGAGGACAGACCACAGTCTCCCACCACACTGCTTGTTTTTGACATCCTCTTGTTCCTGTTCAGAACAATCTCTGTTGTCTCCCTTCAGCCCATCATCTTAGAATCACCCTTTCCAAATTCTGAGTGGTTCCCAATTCATTTCCCTAAGCAGCCTTATACCAGGAATAGCAGACAGACTATTAAACAACTATGCAGGAAACATGTGACTGTGGGTGTGTGAGTGTGTATAAACACAATTCACATTCAATCAGCTTTCAATATATTATTTACTCTTTGGAAAATTTCCATTCTTTAAAAACACGCCCATAGTTGTTATTGGATGCTGTGATAAGGAGTTTGCATTGAAACTGGTACTGCCCATCTGTGTGCAGAAACACAAAGGCAGTGGCCAAGCCCAAGCAGCAGGCCACCAGGGAGGTGAGCCTGGTGCCTGCTTTCCACTATATGCTTCATGGAACATGCAAAGTTTCCAAGGACATCCAATGATCATTATTGTCCCTATGATTTTTTTCATATATATATATATATATATATATATATATATATATATATATCCAAACTTGAGGCAGCTTAAAAAAATAAATCTTGGTGGGTGCAGTGACACATGCTTGTAGTCCCAGGGATTCTGGAGGCTAGGATAGAAGGATAACAAGTTCAAAGCCAGCCTTAGCAAGTTCATGTACTAGACTCACCAAAGTCAAAGCAACACATAATCTAGGGGACCATAGATATGTGGGGTGGGGAGGGAGGGAGGGAGGGAAGAGGGAGGGATGATAGTGAGTGATCTACAGATAAATTAGTAATGTAGCTTCCTCTTTACTCCCTTGAGAAGCCAAATAATACTTATGCAATCATTTAATTCTGGGAAATGCACAATCATTTTTATATATGTATAAATACATGTATGTCATTAATATATGTTATAGTGGGAATATAGAAGAGTTAAGAGACTGGGGTGTGGGTGATATAATGTGGGGGTGATTCTGGGTTAGGTCAGCGTCATATCGTGTTGTTACTATATGCATTTATGATGGTACAACAAAACTCCTCAATAAAATTTAAAAGAAATGCTAGGTGCTGTGTGAGAGTGCTCCTTTCCAATGGAGCACTCCTGGTCTCTCTTTCTAAGTAATTTAAAGAAAGAAATTCCTGGCGTGGGAGGAAGGAAGGGGAGAGGAAATACTGGAGTCTGGATCAGAATAATTGATATGCCATGCTTTTACAATTATCTCAAAATGAATCCTATTGTCATGTGTAACTAAAAGAACCAATAAAAATAGACATATGCAATTGTAAAGAAGGGGTGGGGTGTGAATTCACAAATAACTGTAGCCTATTAAGGAGCTGCTGGCACAATTAATCTTCCAACTACACCTTCTACTGATTTGATTAAGACATTCGTTACGCTACCTAATCTTATAAATTTTAGACTCCAAAACTAAAATAGCAAAATCATTTCACACATTTAAAACTCTCTCCTAATACAGATGACTGCCCAGGCTGGCAAGATGGGACCTGATGGGTAGAACTTAGTGGCCCAGTTGTTCATGAATCCTGGGAGACTGCGGTCACCCAGGTCACAGCTAGGATTTTGTGGTGAGGTCTGCTTAAAAAAATGCCTGAGCTTTGGATTTAAAAAGAAGTTGGATAGAGTTTGAATTCACCTTGGGCCTGATACTCAAGGACCTTGTTCCTGTCTTCCAGTGGTTCCTGTCACTGGGAAGCTCTCCCTGCTTTCCTTCTCAGCTTCTAAGGTTTATCGAGGGCTTCACCTAAGACACGGAGTGGGAGAAACCCAGCACTTTTTGCCTCTGTCTCACGCTGTAACTTGATTAAGAAATAAATGAGCATATTCTTCATGATAAAGATGGTCACAGACAGCATGGCTGTAGATGCTCAGAATCATGTGACAGGAGAGGGACTCATGTTGCCTTAGTGGCACATGCCCGCTCTTCTAGTGACTCAGACTGTGGAATCAGTTTTGTATTTGACGATGATGACTGGCACATGCAGAACAGCCCTGTTCTTCCTCAAACATCACAAAGAGAAACTGAAACTCAGAAAGCTGCACTTCCCCTGTCTCAGGTTAGACCAGCTCCAGCACCAATGGGCCTTGTTCACAGTGGAGGAGCTGGAGTGTGTGTGGCGGTGGGTTTGGCCTCCCTGAAAGTCATAAGCATGGAGACTGTGGGAAGGGTGCATCTGGAGCCCGTCCACACAGGTGGCTCTGGCAACACCACAGAGGCCTCTGCTCATGATGAGCGGCAAGGCAGGCCAGAAACGCTGGGGACAAATGTTGGCATTTTTGAGTTTCATCACCTGGTGAAAGGGCAGGCCTGGCACACTTCCATCTGCCACCCAAGGCAGCATCCACTCAGGAACAGGGCGAGGCCTTTGCTGTGGACCGAAGATTTCCTCCACCACCAGTGGGAGCTCTTTACCTAATTGTTTCCCAAAGCTAATCAGCCTGCAATGAATTCCATTTGGTGTCTCCATGAAGGGAAGGAACAGCTCTTTGAGAAACCCATAGCAGTGTGTGTAAGTGTGTGTGAGTGTGTGCCTGTGTGAGTACGTGTGGTGTGTGAGCATGTGTGCGTGACTGAGTGTGTATGTGTGTGAGTGTGTGTGTGTGGTGTGAGAGCATGTGTGTGTGACTGTGAGAGTGTGTGTATGTTTGTGAGTGTGTGTATGTGAGCATGTGAGTGTGTGTGTATGTATGGTGTGTGAGCATGTGTGTGTGACTGAGAGTGTGTATGTGTGTGTGTATGTGAGCATGTATGTATGTGTGGTGTGAGAGCATGTGTGTGTGACTGTGAGAGTGTGTG
>PVKS010037629.1:0-10263 GCA_004027875.1 Aplodontia rufa
TTTTCAAGAATGTGTTGAAGGCTTGAATAACATTATCAAAATGGAGAGCATGTACTGCTCCTTATATTTTACCAAACCTATATCTTCCTATTGCTAGGTGTGTGACTGTATTAAACTGTATTTCTAATTCATGGTGATTTTGACATTTTACCTTCTCTTTCTTACAAGATAGGTAACGATTTAATCTTTGATATATTGTGTACGTGTGTGTGGAAACGCGCACACTCATGTGATTCTACTCAGCTAAAGATTCCTTGGGCTGAACCATAAAAACGTGGCCCTGAAGACTTTTTGTAACACTACCTTTTTCTTGTTCATTCTTTCCATTTTGACCCATAACCAGAGGTCCCTCCACTGCTATATGTCGCCACGGTGTGCAACATGACATTTTGGTGATGATATGCGGTATCCTGTGTGCAATATGTATTCAGGCTCAAGGCCTCTGGGTCCGTTGAGTTTGCCTTAAAAATTTGGGAGATCCGTAAAAAGCCGAGTCTGCTAAGTTGTTGCTTTTTTGTCTGTCTGTTTCCATTTGAGTGACTTCAGTAAACTTTGATTGTGGGAGAACAGGGATTTTCTTATATGCACATACGTTTAATATTGACTAACTGTAATGATCATTTGTCTTAGTTCTTAGTCATCCTTTATTGGGAGATGGAACACAATTGCTTATTTGACTTTCCTGTGTATTTATTACACTTATTAATTTGATGCTGGGGCCCAAGCTAGGCAGGTGTAGCTGGAGGTGTGTTCTCCACAAACCAACTCTGCTCCTTGGCCATAGAGCTTGGCCAAATTCTCTGCAGATATCTCGGAGGAAATCCAAGCAGGGAGGCCTGGTGTCTCCGAAGGTTTAGGTACTGAGAATCTCACCATTTGCCCCTGGTCATCCAAATGGTTAAGCCTTAAATACCAAGGTAATGGCATTAGCAGGAGGAACCTTTGAAATGGAGTTAGTTCATGACAGAATGTCCCTCACGGATCGACCACAACCCTTCCAGAAGTAAACTGAGGGCATAGGAAGCTTTTCCTTGCACATTGATTTCACTCAACCAGCATGCATGTTCAAAAACAGAAAGCTCACGAAAATTCACCAGGCACCCATTTCTGGCCATGATTTGATGTTGCAATTCCCTGCTTGCAATTGCCTGAGGAGTAAAGGTCCACTGGGTGCAAGCCAGGCAATCTAAGGAACAGTGTTATTGCACGCGAGTGAGGTGAGTGTTTGACATGGAGAGGAAGAGATGATGGAGAGAAGAGATGGGATTTGTGGGGCCACTAGAAGATGCAGC
The DNA here is from genome assembly GCA_004027875.1 of Aplodontia rufa. NCBI lineage: Eukaryota > Metazoa > Chordata > Mammalia > Rodentia > Aplodontiidae > Aplodontia > Aplodontia rufa. Next base: position 1,293 of record PVKS010037629.1, read on the forward strand.
TGTAGCACCTGCTGGTGGTGTCAGGGTGAAACAAAGTAACTACACATGCATCAACCTTTTGTTTTCTTCATGGAGGTATGTGATCATGCATGGAAAGACTGAGATGAGAAAGGTGGGACAAGAGAGATGAGAAAGTTTTGAAGTCAAGAGTTGTGGCTTGGGGCTGGAGCGGTGGCTCAGTGGTTTCGGGGCTTGTCTGGCAAGCACGAGGACCCGGGTTCAAACCCCCGCACCATGTACACAACTGAGTTTGAAGCAACTAAGGCCACGTGAAAAACTAAATAAAGTTGTTTCTCTCTTTCTCTGTCTTTATCACTGTCCCTCTCTCTTTAAAAAAAAAAAAAGAGTTGTGGCTTGGTCCTGGGACCGCAGGTACGTGGGTGAACACACTACGTGGACAGATGACAACGGATGTGTTTCAGAAGAGTGTAAAGAGAAGATTTGTCATTAGGATATGCAAACCTTCAACAGGAGTAGATAGAGACAACGATGCAGGTGTGTGTTTCCCAATGGGTCCAATAGCTGGATGTATGTTTGGAAGAGTGTTTACTCCACAAATATGGGAATAAAGAAAAGAGGGAGTTCAAGAATTTTTTCAGGAAATGATGTAAGCCAAGCAGCACAGTCTTTCCGGAGTTTGGCCTGGTCTGTCTGGGTCATTTCTGCTGCAAACTTCTTCAAAAATCACAGAACTTGGCCACTCCACACTGCTTCCCTTTCAGTCCATAGCAGGCGCCCTCAGTGCTCATCTGCACTCACCTCCAATGTATGGACCCAGTATGGAATCCATGTCTCTCATCAGATTGAAATTCCTTCCTCTAAGTTGGCTGTGAACTTCAACACTGGTTTAGGCGGAGCCTTGCTCAGTGCACCTGTCATTGCTATCCAGGCCCCAATGCTTCAGGGATTCTTGGCTCCCTGTCTGAGCTCCAAGCACCACTTTCGTAAGTTTACCCCCATTTCTAACATCTTCCTTGAATCCGCCTTACAGATTGGCCTCCTGAGTAGCCTGAAAGTCTCTGATACCTGCACAGCTTTTGTGCCCTTTAGAGAACCCTGAGGGGCGACTATCCCAAAAAGACATTGTGAGCATCTCTGAGTGCTGTAGCGTGTATGACTGAAAATGCTGAGTGCAATCAAGGGAGTGTACATTGATGTTCTGATTTCTCCTTTTCCCATTGAGACAGGGGGTGGAACCCATGCCAGTCACAGGCCACACCACTCGTCCCAAGCCACTGTGGCCCCGCCCATGGCCACACCCTCGGATGTGCAGTGGGCCCTAGGCACTCAAGTCAGGGCACGTGGAACAAGCGGTTTTTGAAATTGAGAGGGATTTCTTTCAGGAGGCATCAGAAGAAGACCCAGCAGCATGGAAGAGGACATGCTTCTGCTGTCCTCAGTGTCCTGAAAAATTAAAGAACAGAATGTTGACACTGGAAGAAGTGGGGGAGGGCACACCGGGATCCTCTTTCTTGTTACTTCACTGGTGTGTTTTCCAAAATTCCCTGCCGTGGCCTTGCGAGGGTGGGAGATCCCCTTGCATGTGGCTGGCCCAACCAGACCTGCAGTTGGCGAATTTGACCTACCTGGCTTCCAAGAGCAGACCTACAGTGTCTTGGGGAGCCTCGGCAAAAGTTGGGGAAGCTCCAGTGTAGGCAAGGGATGAGGGAGGGCATGTGAGTGAAGCAAGGAGCGGGCTGAGGAGGCCAGGAGAGGTGCTGGGTTCAGAGGTGATATGGATAGCCTCAATAAAAGTAAGAGAGGCACTCTTTGTTGGTGCAGGAGGTACAGACTGAGGGGTAGCATGATGTTTCTGGGAGTCTTAGTTTGTGCTTGATACCTTCCCTTGGGATCCAGGTAGAGATGGGTGTCTGTGAGTTGGGGAGTGTCCAGGGGTGTTGGAATGGCCATTGCAGTTTGGTTGAAGTATTGTGTGGGAAGCGTAAAGAGATCGGTGTCCAGGCCACTTGAGCATTGTTTTCAAGAAATGTGTTGAAGGTTTGAATTGCATTTTCAATATAGAGAGCATGTACTATTGCTTACATTTTACCAAAACCCATATCCTCCTCTTGGTAGGTGTGTGACTGTATTAAACAGTATTTCTAATTCATGGTGATTTTTGACATTTTACCTTTTCTTATTTCAAAGAAAGGTAATGATTTATTCTTAGATATAGTGTGTGTGAAAGAGTGGGGAACGTGCAAAAGTGTGTGCTTCCACACAGCTAAGGATTTCTTAAGCTGAACAGTCAAAATGTGGCCCTAAAGACTTTTTGTACCACTACACGTTTATTGTTCATTCTTTCCATTTTGACCCATAACCAAAGGTCCCGCCACTGCTATATGTCGGCACGGTGTGCAACATGACCTTTTGGTGACGATATGCGGTATTCTGTGCAATATGTATTCAGGCTCAAGGCCTCTGAGTCCGTTGAGTTTGCCTTAAAAATGTGGGAGATCCGTAAAAAGCCGAGTCTGCTAAGTGGTTGCTTTTTTTCTGTCTGTTTCCATTTGATTGACTTCAGCAAACTTTTGATTGTGGCAGAACAGAGGATTTTCCTATATGCATATTCGTGGAATATTCACCAACATTAATGATCATTTGTCTTAGTTCTTACTCATCGTTCATTGGAAGATGGAACACAATTGTTCGTTAGACTTTCCTGTGTATTTACTACACTTGTTAATTTTGATGCTGGGACCCAAGCTAGGGAGGTGTAGCTGGAGGTGTGTTCTCCACAAGCCAACTCTGCTCCTTGGCCATGGAGCTTGGCCAAAGGCTCTGCAGACATCTCGGAGGAAATCCAAGCAGGGAGGCCTGGTGTCTCCGAAGGTTTAGGTTCTGAGAATCTCACCATTTGCCCCAGGTCTTCCAAATGGTTAAGACTTAATTACCAAGGTAATGGCATTAGCAGGAGGAACCTTTGAAATGGAGTTAGTTCATGACAGAATATCCCTCACGGATCGACCACAACCCTTCCAGAAGTAAACTGAGGGCATAGGAAGTTTTTCCTTGCACTTTGATTATACTCAACCAGCATGCATGTTCAAAAACAGAAAGCTCACAGAAATTCACCAGGGCCCCATTTCTGGACATGATTTGATGTTGCAATTCCCTGCTTGCAAATCCCTGAGGAGTAAGTGTCCACTGGGTGGAAGCCAGGCCATCTAAGGAACAGTGCTATTGCACGCAAGTGAGGTGAGTGTTTGACATGGAGAGGAAGAGATGATGGAAAGAAGAGATGGGATTTGTGGGGCCACTGGAAGATGCAGCTGTGGCACCTGCTGGTGGTGTCAGGGTGAAACAAAGTAACTACACATGCATCAACATTTTGTTTTCTTCATAGAGGTGTGTGATCATGCATGGAAAGACTGAGATGGGAAAGGTGGGACAAGAGAGATGAGAAAGTTTTGAAGTCAAGAGTAGTGGCTTGGTCCTGGGACCATAGATACGTGGGTGAACACACTACGTGGACAGATGACAACAGATGTGGTTCAGAAGAGTGTAAAGAGAAGATTTGTCATTAGGATATGCAAACCTTCAACAGGAGTAGATAGAGATCACGATGCAGGTGTGTGTTTCCCAATTGGTCCAATAGCTGGATGTATGTTTGGAAGAGTGTTTACTCTACAAATATGGGAAAAAAGAAAAGAGGGAGTTCAAGAATTTTTTCAGGAAATGATGTAAGCCAAGCAGCACAGTCTTTTCTGAGTTTGGCCTGGTCTTTCTGCGTAATTTCTGCTGCAAACTTCTTCAAAAATCACAGAACTTGGCCACCCTGCACTGCTTCCCTTTCAGTCCATAGCAGACACCCTTAGTGCTCATCTGCACTCACCTCCAATGTATGGACCCAGTATGGAATCCATGTCTCTCATCAGATTGAAATTCCTTCCTCTAAATTGGCTGTGAACTTCAACACTGAGTTAGGCACAGCCTTGCTCAGTGCACCTGTCATTGCTGTCCAGGCCCCAATGCTTCTGGGATTCTTGGCTCCCTGTCTGAGCTCCAAGCACCACTTTCATAAGTTTGCCCCCATTTCTAACATTTTCCCTGAATCTGCCTTCCAGAATGGCCTTATGAGTAGCCTGAAAGTCTCTGATACCTGCAAAGCTTCTGTGCCCTTTAGAGAACCCTGAGGGGCGACTATCCCAAAAGACACTGTTAACATCTCTGAGCGCTGTAGCGTGTCTGACTTAAAATGCTGAGTGCAATCAAGGGGGTGTGCATTGATGTTCTGATTTCTCCTTTTCCCATTGAGACAGGGGGTTGAACCCATGCCAGTCAAAGGCCACACCCCTCGCCCCAAGCCACTGTTGCCCCGCCCATGGCCACACACTAAGATGTCCAGTGGACACTAGGCCCTCAAGTCAGGGCACATGGAACAAGGTGTTTTTGAAAGTGGAGGGATTTCATCCAGGAGGCTTCAGAAGAAGATCCGGCGGCATGGAAGAGTACATGCTTCTGCTCTGCTCAGTGTCCCAGAAAACTAAAGAACAGAATGTTCACACTGGAAGCAGCAGGGAAGTGCACACCGGGATCCTCTTTCTTGTTACTTCACTGGTGTGTTTTGCAAAATTCCCTGCCGTGACCTTGCGATGGTGGGAGACCTCCTTGCATGTTCGCTGGCCCAACCAGGCCTGCAGATGGCGAATTTGACCTACCTGGCTTCCAAGAGCAGACATACAGTGTCTTGGGGAGCCTCGGCAAAATTTGGGGAAGCTCCAGTGTGGGCAAGGGATGGTGGAGGGCATGTGGTTCCTGGTCAGGGGAGGCCTTCGGGGACCAGGAACAGTTGCTGGTTGTGGGATGGAAGGCTTGAGCATTGAGGACACAAGGTCAGGCAGTGGTTGTTGGTGCAGGGGCTACTGCAGCAGAGGCACGTTGCATGATTTTGCAAGGTGTACCTGCAAGGGGGCAGGAATGGCCCTCGATTTTTCACACAGCAGCTTTCCATGCAAGGTTGGGATGGATAGAGGAAGAGGCATCCAAAACCTGGACTGGTGTGCTGCACTGCTTTCCCTGACTCCGTGTCTTATTTGTGGACGCTGGAAGTTTTTGGCCTCCTGAAGCATGGCTCCGTTGACCTGGTTGGAGCCTGGACTTGTGTGCGCCAGTAGCCAGTGCTGCCGTCCTGTGAGGTAGGTCCCAGCATCAGGTAGTCAGCCCTGCAGTGTGCCCAGAGGTAGAGGGAATGCATGTGAGTGAACCAAGGAGAGGGCTGAGGAGGCCAGGAGAGGTGCTGGGTTCAGAGGCGATATGGATAGCCTCAATAAGAGTAAGAGAGGCACTCTTTGTTGGTGCAGGAGGTAGAGTCTGAGGGGTAGCATGATGTTTCCGGGAGTCTTAGTTTGTGCTTGGTACCTTCCCTTGGGATCCAGGTAGAGATGGGTGTCTCTGAGTTGCGGAGTGTGCAGGGGTTTTGGAAAGGCCATTGCAGATTGGTTGAAGCAATTTGTGGGAAGCGTAAAGAGACCAGTGTCCAGGCCATCTGAGCATTGTTTTCAAGAAATGTGTTGAAGGCTTGAATTGCATTTTCAATATAGGGAGCATGTGCTACTCCTTACATTTTACCAAAACCCATATCCTCCTCTTGGTAGGTGTGTGACTGTATTAAACTGTATTTCTAATTCATGGTGATTTTTGACATTTTACCTTTTCTTATTTCAAAGATAGGTAACGATTTCATCTTAGATATAGTGTGTGTGAATGTGTGGGGAACGCGCAAAAGTGTGTGCTTCCACACAGCTAAGAATTCGTTGAGCTGAATGATCAAAATGTGGCCCTAAAGACTTTTTGTAACACTACCTTTGTCTTGTTCATTCTTTCCATTTTGACCCATAACCAAAGGTCCCGCCACTGGTATATGTTGGCACGGTGTGCAACATGACCTTTTGGTGACGATATGCGGTATTCTTTGCAAAATGTATTCAGGCTCAATTCCTCTGATTCTGTTGAGTTTGCTTAAAAAATGTGGGAGATCTATAAAAAACCAAGCCCGCTAAGTGGCTGCTTTTTTTTCTGTCTGTTTCCATTTGAGTGATTTCAGCAAACTTTTGATTGTGGCAGAACAGAGGATTTTCCTATATGCATATACGTGGAATATTCACCAACTCTAATGATCATTTGTCTTAGTTCTTACTCATCCTTCATTGGAAGATGGAACACAATTGTTCACTTGACTTTCCTGTGTATTTATTACACTTGTTAATTTTGATGCAGTGACCCAAGCTAAGCAGGTGTAGCTGGAGATGTGTTATCCACAAGTCAACTCTGCTCCTTGACCATGGAGCTTGGCCAAAGGCTCTGCAGACATCTCGGAGAAAATCCAAGCAGGGAGGCCTGGTGTCTCCGAAGGTTTAGGTTCTGAGAATCTCACCATTTGCCCCAGGTCTTCCAAATGGTTAAGACTTAATTACCAAGGTAATGGCATTAGCAGGAGGAACCTTTGAAATGGAGTTAGTTCATGACAGAACGTCCCTCACAGATCGACCACAACCCTTCCAGAAGAAAATTGACGGCATAGGAAGTTTTTCCTTGCACTTTGATTATACTCAACCAGCATGCATGTTCAAAAACAAAAAGCTCACAGAAATTCACCAGGCACCCATTTATGGACATGATTTGATGTTTCAATTCCCTGATTGCAAATCCCTGAGGAGTAAATGTCCACTGGGTGCAAGCCAGGCAATCTAAGGTACAGTTCTAATGCACGTGAGTGAGGTGAGTGTTTGGCATGGAGAGTAAGAGATGATGGAGAGAAGAGATGAGATTTGTGGGGCCACTGGAAGATGCAGCTGTGGCATCTGCTGGTGGTGTCAGGGTGAAACAAAGTAACTACACATGCATCAACCTTTTGTTTTCTTTATGGAGGTATGTGATCATGCATGGAAAGACTGAGATGGGAAAGGTGGGACAAGAGAGATGAGAAAGTTTTGAAATCAAGTGTTGTGACTTGGTCCTGGGACCGCAGGTACGTGAGCGAACACACTACGTGGACAGATGACAACGGATGTGGTTCAGAAGATTGTCAAGAGAAGATATCTCGTTATGATACGCAAACCTTCAACAGGAGTAGATAGAGATCACGATGCAGGTGTATGTTTCCCAATAGGTCCAATAGCTGGATGCATGTTTGGAAGAGTGTTTACTCAAAAAATATGCGAATAATGAAAAGAGGAAGTTCAAGAATTTTTTCAGGAAATGATGTAAGCCAAGCAGCACAGTCTTTTCTGAGTTTGGCCTGGTCTCTCTGGGTCATGTCTGCTGCAAACTTCTTCAAAAAATCACAGAACTTGGCCACCCTGCACTGCTTCCCTTTCAGTCCATAGCAGGCGCCCTCAGTGCTCATCTGCACTCACCTCCAATGTATGGACCCAGTATGGAATCCATGTCTCTCATCAGATTGAAATTCCTTCCTCTAAGTTGGCTGTGAATTTCAACACTGCCTTAGGTGCAGCCTTGCTCAGTGCACCTGTCATGCTGTCCAGGCCCCAATGCTTCTGGGATTCTTGGCTCCCTGTCTGAGCTCCAAACACCACTTTCATAAGTTTGCCCCCATTTCTAACATCTTCCCTGAATCCGCCTTACAGAATGGTCTTCTGTATAGAATGAAAGTCTCTGATACCTGCACAGCTTTTGTGCCCTGTAGAGAACCCTGAAGGGCGACTATCCCAAAAGACACTGTGAGCATTTTTGAGCGTTGTAGCGTGTATGACTTAAAATGCTGAGTGCAATCAAGGGGGTGTGCATTGATGTTCTGATTTCTCCTTTTCCCTTTGAGACAGGGGGTTGAATACATGCCAGTCACAGGCCACACCCCTCGCCCCAAGCCACTGTGGCCCCGCCCATGCCACACCCTCGAATGTCCAGTGGGCCTTAGGCCCTCAAGTCAGTGCACGTGGAAGCAGCAGTTTTTGAAAGTGCAGGAATTTCATCCAGGAGGCTTCAAAAGAAGATCCGGCGGCATGGAAGAGGACATGCTTCTGCTCTCCTCAGTGTCCCGGAAAACTTAAGAACAGAATGTTGACACTCGAAGCCGTGGGGGAGGGCAAACCGGGATCCGCTTTCTTGTTACTTCACTGGTGAGTTTCCCAATGTTTCCGGAAGTGGCCTTGGGAGGGTGGCAGTCCCTCTTGCATGTGGCTGGCCCAACCAGGCCTGCAGTTGTCGAATTTGACTTACCTGGCTTCCAAGGGCAGACCTACAGAGTCTTGGGGTGCCTAGGCAAAAGGTAGGGAAGCTCCAGTGGGCAAGGGAGGGGGAGGGCTTGTGGTTCCTGGTCAGGGAAGGCCTTCAGGGACCAGGAACAGTTGCTGGGTGTGGGATGAATGGCTTGAGCATTGAGGACACAAGGTCAGGCAGTGAATGTTGGTGCAGGAGCTACTGCAGCAGATGCAGGTTGCATGATTCTGCAAGGTGTACCTGCAAGGGGGCAGGAATGGCCCTCGATTGTTCACACAGCAGCTTTCCAAGCAAGGTTATGATGTATAGAGGAGAGGCATCCCAAACCTGGACTGGTGTGCTGCACTGCTGTCCCTGACTTGTTTCTTATTTGTGGATGCTGGATGTTTTGGCGTCCTGAAGCATGGTTGCGTTGACCTGGTTTGAGCCTGGACTTGTGTGCGCCAGTAGCCAGGGCTCCTTCCTATAAGGCTGGTCCCAGCATCAGGTAGTGAGGCCTGCAGTGTGCCCAGAGGTAGAGGGAGGGCATGTGAGTGAAGCTAGGAGAGGGCTGAGGAGGCCAGGAGAGGTGCTGGGTTCAGAGGCGATATGGATAGCCTCAATAAGAGAAAGAGAGGCACTCTTTGTTTGTGCAGGAGGTAGAGACTGAGGAGTAGCATGATGTTTCTGGGAGTCTTAGTTTGTGCTTGGTACCTTCCCTTGGGATCCAGGTAGGGATGGGAGTCTCTGAGTTGGGGAGTGTGCAGGGGTGTTGGAAAGGCCATTGCAGGTTGGTTGAAGTAATTTGTGG